>CAFUXE010000563.1:193473-206510 GCA_903364295.1 Serranus cabrilla | reverse complement strand
AAGTGTAACGGGGAAAACTTTCAATAAATAAAACAAAAACAAATTGATATAATCTCTCCAACCTTTCCAATAATACCCAAAAACCCCACCCATATATCCACACTTTTAAAAAATCCCATATAATGGAGGCCAAATTTTAAATTTGTCGTCACTGAATTTCCGGATACAATTCGGGGCCAAGCAGCTGATGTCCAGCAGACATCAACGCCTCTGCAGACTTTCTCCAGAAACTTGAGTTGTTTGATGATTGCTCTCTTGGCTGGTCGGGTGTTTCACTGGCCAGTTTGCTCCAGTCCATTTCTCTCGAGGGTTTTCATCAGATTATTAGTCCGTAAGCAAAAGGAAAACACAGCCTGTCTCAGAGGTCAGTTTGTTCACAATTTGAAATTTTACGAGGGATTATCAGATTATGTCTGATAAATGTGAAACTGTAAATGAAGATGAAAGTTGTGGAAGCAGTCGAGGGGCCGTGGCAGGGGGTTCGGGTAAAACAGCTGCTGTTCAAATTGGATACAGTCAGTGGGGTTTGCTTGGCTGCAGTCCCTTAACAGTCATCCAAAGTCTCAATCTCTCCCATATTCAACCTCTCAGATGACGCATTCACAGAAAATCCTGAAGAAAAAAAAAAGGAGAAATATGCAATCAGCAGATGAGATATATAAAGCAGTGACACATCACTGCAGATTTTTTTATATATAGCAGATGGGTGTTTGCACTCACCTAGAAGGCTGGGGTCTGCGCGGACCATCTTCTGCTTCTTTTTCTTCTTCCCTGAGGTGACGGTCTCAAATCGCTGCTGCTGGCCACTCGTGTGGTTGGACTGATAGAGTGACGACGAGCCTGTTCCACCCCATACAGAATCCTGTAGAAAGAAAGACAGAAAAGTGAGACCGATTTAACTCTCAGAGAAAAGCTACTCTCAGGTCTATGATGCCAGCAAAGTTGAGCCGTAAATCAAGCTGTGATTGCTTTACCAATTACAAATGATAATGACAATCATGATGAGATGTGAAAGAGGGAGACACAAAAACCACTGAGACGGTAACCTGATAGACAGAATTATTAACTAATTAGGCCAGGTTCACACCGGCTGATGAAGCACTGCAAAGTAACTTTTTCAGCTGAAAGAAAATGTTCTTAGTGTGGCGATTAAGTACGAACAATGACTCAAAGTACCATTTGTGCCAAGCAAAAGGAGTAGGTGTTGATGGTTGAAGAGAGGTAAAGCAGCTGCCCTAAGACAGTCAGAATAGTCAAGTTGAAGACAATAGTGACCTTTAAAAGTATTACTGCACACTCTTGGTGTGGGCGATGTAGATGCAATCCTCGACTTTTTGCATGATTATTCATTCTGTTTAAACTCAGGTTAAGATTAGGCAACAGTAACTTTATTAGTATTATACTAGAATAATATTTCAGTAATGGCTGCATAGCATTGTTTCGAGAGACCTTTATACTTGAGTAATCAAAGTGTCCTGTGGTTGGTCCAACTGTCAATTTTTTAAATCTAGTCTGCTAGTGTCCCTTTAGCGTTCCTTTCTGGTGGTGCAAATGCAAAAAAAGGGTTCTTCAACATTCAAAACCTCAATAGAGGCTTTTAATTAAAAAATAATATATATAATTGGTACAGCTCTAGATATAGATCTAGATCAATTGCAGTGTTTTATAGTATCAAGTGAATCAACCTGAAAACCAGTGTTGCCATAAAGGCTTCCTGCTCAGTGATCTGTAACTCTACCCAACACGCCTAGAATTATGAAAGAGGAAAAATCTGTCACGTTAGTACTTCCTGGGTATATGATACATAGCCAGACCAGTTTTGCAAGAGGATCACATGGACATGTTTGGTCTTCATCCCCATTCGGAAACAAGGGAATTAACAGAGCAATGATATCTTTGGGACCTATCCAAAGACGTGATGCGATCGAGAGCGTCACACCAGAAATGTAAATAACAGTTATGATCATGAGTATGACTGCACTGAATGTCGCAGATGACTTGCTCTGATTGGTTTGAACATGTCAGGCAGAAATGCAACAGTGGACAAACTATTTTTGTGGAGCAAAAGGGACTTTTTTCATCACATTAAAAGACTTGCATGGCTTTACAAGGAAGGAAAAAAAGGGACCAATACATATGGTGCTTCATCTTCTGAGCTAGCTGGTACCATTTCAGTCTTGCTCACCTGTTGCTGCTGCTGCTGCTGCTTGAGGGCTTGCTGTTGGTTCTGCGGTGCCGATTTCTGTTGGTTAGCGTTCTGTTTGGCACGACGTTCCAGGAACTGCTTGGCAAAGTCCTTGGCCTCGGGAGTGTCCCCCAGATAGGCCCTGACGTAGTCGTGCACCTCGTATGGAGAGTCCACTTCTTTCAGGAAGGATGCAAATGTTGGAACTGGCAGGGAGACAGATGAAGAATATGTGTGATATTCGTGGTTGATCAATAGTTGTGGGTGGAGTGCTTCTGCAAAGATTATTTTTAAAGTCTTACCATCCAGATTGTTGGCTGTGTTGAGAGTGTGCAGGGTTTGCTCACACCATTGCATGAAGGTGTCCTGCTGGCTCTTATTGACCCCTTGAAACAACTTTAGCAGCTTCTCCTCCTCTTCGACTTTTTTATTGGCCCGCCCACTCACAGAGTTACTTGACAAGTACATAAAAATGCAGGAAGAGGAAAAAATTAAGACCTTTGAATTACTCATATCCTTCATATGGTAAATCATGATTTTCATCAGGGGGTGTGACTAAGGCGTTTTTTCTATGTTGGCATTCTTGATAAATACCTGAGGTTGGCGTTGCCTTTGTTATTCTTTTGCGTGCTGCTTTTCTTGGTTTGAGGAGGTTGCTGGACAGCCTCCTTCACAGCCTCGTCCCAGAAACCCATGTTCGAGTTGTGGGTGTCACCCCAGATACTGCTGGAGTCTGAGCCCCAATTAGTGCTGGTGTTCACAGACCCCCAAACCGAGTTACTCAGAGATGGCGTCTGTGACGAGAGCGAGATACCATTACTGACAACAGTTGTTTCCAGGGCTTCAGGTCTTAATACAACCCTAGTGAATTATCTTATTTTGTGTTTGGTCTATGAAAAGTCAGAAAATGCCCATCATAATTTCCCAAAACCCAATGTGATGGAAACAACTTGTTTGTTTTGTTTAAAGAACAGTTCATATAATACACAGACAAGCACAAACTTTTAGATGCTTGCTTAAGTTTACCCCAAAAAGGGGAGTGAAACTGTTTAGAACCAGGAACACAAAGAGCCACAACTTCTCAGTCATATCACCAGGCAGCTTTTCCTCAATTTACTATCTAAATGTCGCTGAATCCAATAACATCCACACCCAGCCCTGTGGCTCTATATATGTATTAACCTCTTTTGGCCGATAAGACAGGGCATCATCAGGGTCACGTACAGTTCTGTTTTGGGTACGGATCTGTTGGCTGACGATGGGGTGTGGTTGCGGCTGCTGTTGCTGCTGATGCTCCTTCCGCTGTTTCATCTGCTGGGCTTCTTCCTTTTGAATCTCCAGCAAAGATTTGGTAGCAGCTGGCTGTTTGGCCACACTACCCCAGCCAGACAGCTTAGCCTGGGGCTGCTGAGCCAGTTGCAAAGCCTGCTGCTGCTGCAGCTTCAGCAGCTCTTGTTGCTGACGTCGCTGCTATGGGGTTGAGGAGGGAGAACAAGGACATGAATTAGTATGCATAAAAGTGTCATTTTGCCAAATGACAAGAATTGGCAATATACATTACTTCTTTTACAAATGAGGGACTAAAACACTGCTGGTGACAGAGCCACCAAATACAACTAGGCTGTCTTTACCTCCTCCCGCGCCAGTCGTTCTCTCTCCTCTTCTAGTTTCTGGATCTCAGCCAGTGACAGGGCGCTCTGAGTCTGGTTTATAGTGTTGACCGACTGATGGCCCCACTTTGAAGAGGATGGAAGCTGCAGAGCAGAACGAGGCGTTTTATCAACTTTAAATGTATTTTTACGGCCAATTTTTGCTGAGTAACCCACCGTGCCCTTACCTTCATTTGTGCAAGCTGCTGCTGTTGCTGCTGTTGTTGCTGAAGTCTCCTGAGGGCCTCTTGTTGCTGCTGCCTCTGTCTCTGCAGCTCCTGCTGTCTTTGGGCCTCCTGTTCTCTTCTCTTCTGCTCCTCCAGTTGTTGTTGGGCCAGAGCAGCTGCCGCAGCAGCTGCGGCTGCCTCTTCCTCTGCTCGCTTCTCCTCCTCGCGCCTCCTTAGTGCTTCAAGTTCCTCCTGCTTTCTGCGCTCCTCTTCCTGGTGAGGTAGAAAACATTGCAATTTAGGGAGACATTTCACAAATCCAGACAGGAGGCAGGAAGTATGTGACAGGTTTTTGTTAGCTTACCTGTTTGCGAAGGAACTCTTCCCGTTTCTTTCTATCCTCCTCTTCCCTCCGCCTCTCCTCTAATCTACGGAGAGCTTCCTCTTGTGCCATTCTCTCCTCTTCCTCTTTTTGTCTGCGCTGTGCCTCTTCCTGCTCTCGCTGCCGTCTTAATGCCTCCTCCTAAGGTTTACAACACTGGGTAAGGCTAACTGCTATCATAGAAAAGTGTCTGATGTGAAAACACTTGCTCAAAAGCTTTAAGTGCCGCAGATTGATTTTGTTCAAATACTCAACCTGTTTTTGCCGTGCCAGCTCCTCTTCTTCCAAGCGTTTGCGTTCCTCCTCCTGTCGAGCCCTCAGGGCCTCCTCTAGCCGTTTCCTCTCCTCTTCCTCCCTTTTGGCTCGCATTTCTGCTTCACGCCTCTCCAACTCCAACTGTCGGGTCGGATCAGTGTAATTTTGAGATTTAACAGTTTTAATGCCATCAATTTCATCTTGTGTATCAAGAACTGTGTATTCAAAGACACTCAGATGCTGCTGAGAGAGGTCTAGACTTTGCATCAGACTTTTTCAGAATCATTTCAAGCTGAGTACAGAGAAAAGTGAGCAGACAAACGGTTTACCTTTGCAGTCTTTGACTTCTCCAACTGTTGCATCTGCTCGATGGTTGGAGCCTGTGCCATGGAGTCTATAGGTAAATCCCACACACTGCTGCCATCCCATGCTGTTGAGTGTGATAGAATATGATGCATCAGACCTGCTGTAACATGATGCAGACCTGTTCTTTAATGTGTCCCGAAAAGAAAGCAACACTGCAGAATATTTAAGGGGAAAAAAACACTCACTGTTTGGAGCAGCTTGTTGGACGTTTGGTGTGCAGGAAGCCTGAGAGGACGGGTTCTGCATTTCCCAAACAGAACCAGAGTCTGGTACAGACAGGGACCGGGTTACAGGAGGTAGGAGACTCTCTGATGCCCTGTAAAAACATAAGAAGATTCACATATTGATTAATGGAATCCTCTTTTCTTGTCACTTTAAGGCAAGATTTCTAAACTCTGAGGCAAAGGTAAAGATGTATTCAGAGATAGGGGGATACGATGCATGTTTATGGAGTTGTGTGTGTGTGTTATCAACCTTAGCTTGAGAGCCTGGTATTGCTGTAGAAGCAGGTTGATCTGCTGTTGGTGTTGCTGCTGCTGCTGAAGAGGAGCTGAGCTCAGAGCTGCAGCTTTCTGCTGGGCCAGGGCCTGAGCATACTGCTGCCTGAATGGTGGAGGACAGTGGATGGGAGAAATGAGAAACAGGAGGAAAATTGCCATGTATACATGTATTCACAATTTATTTTGGGTAGTGGAGAGTCATGCATTTTATTAATGTATTCCTGTACTGAGTCCAGGAAAAGAGGCAGTGTTTAAATGTGAGTATTTGAATATTTTCACTCAGTCTAATGATTGTGTTGCATCTGCAACAAAAAGGTGTCAGATGTAGGCCTGGCGTACCTGAGGAGGTATTGATATTGGAGCTGCTGTAACTGGTAAAGGTTGAGAGCAGTGAGCTCTTGCTGCCTCTTCAACCTTTCTTGATCACCGTCACCCTGCAACACAAAATGGTATGGATACAATAAATAACTAGCAAAACAAGCAAAAAGTAGCTACAAACAAACAAGTTTGGACCTCAAAACTCATCCCCTCTGAACAATTTGACAAATCTTGAGCAGCATCCAGTTGTGCAAAAGTAAATAAAGACCTTTACTAATTCAATCAAGGCTGCAGTTGCCACTAAAGGTACTTTGACATAGATCATAGGCTTGTGCTGATTGGCGATCTGACTCTATATTGATGATTGATGTGGTGATCATCAACTCCTTTTTCAAGAGCCATTATTTAAGGTGCTGTATCAACATTCATAGCATATCTATGGTTCAGAGGATGGCGTCCACATGGCTCTTGTTTATTCCCACATTAGTTATCTCTGATTCCCTCTAAAATCAGTATCGGCCTCAAAAGTCCTGCATCAGTTGGGCTCTGCATGGATGCATTAGGAAAATCAAACAGTGAGGGGCTATTTCTATAGATTGTTTATTGACATAGTTTAACCATGAAGAAGTAAATATATTTGCATATTGAAGAAATTAATACATTTAGACCCTTTCAACATTCAGCCAGAATGTGGATTTGTGAAGAGAAAGGGAATGAGTGGAATACCACACCACCTGCAGGTCATGAATAGTAATGACAACTAGCGCTGAAGACAAAGCAAACCTCTGTATGTGAGAAATGAAGCAAGCCACATTTAGCAAACACTTACCTGTAGAGGTGGTGGTGCAGGTCCTGGAGTGAACGGTACTCTCCCCCATATCTTCATAATCTCTCCAAGAGCTTGAAATACTTCATCACACCCTCTTTTGACTAAGAGAGACATTGTAAAGTAACCAGCCTGGAACCACTCAGCCATCTCCTGGTTACTGAATGGACCTGAGAGACAACAGAGGAGTCAGTCAGTTGTAAAAATTATTGTAGAATATTTAAGTCACTTTGTGAGCACATGAAACCTATTCCAGTCTCACCCTGTATCTCCCCTTGTGGGTCTTTGTAAAACCACTTGAGAGCAGCCTCGTGGGTGAGCGGCAGGCCAGCAGGTTTTGGCTTCTCTGAAGTCTTTGCTGTAAGTCTGTCATCATCCACCACACTATCCTGTAGGTATGCTACCATCTTTTCTGCCTCCTGGGAAATGATTGAAGCAACAAGGAATTTAGAAAAGCTTTACATTACTCATAACCCCATTTAAAAACCAATACAACATGCTTCCCCTTTTCTTTGTTTGGTTGTCGATGTTATTAATGTCTTCCCAATGTCAGATGGCATTCCTGCTGAAATATGTTTCATTTTGTAGTTTTTGGTTTTGGAGCTGTAATTGGAGATTTTCTAAGGGTAGAAAGTGCTGCCATGCTCTGTTGCAGTCATAACTTAGCTGCAATGACACTGATCATTCTGAGCAGACTGGGTTTACTGGGCGATAAAATGAGAGGATAGCCCCACCATCTCACATCAGATTTTCTTGTTAAATGTCTACTAAGTCACCTGCTCAAAGTGTTTCAGTCCCTCATCTTCGTCTGCGTCGTGCGGCACAGCGGTGGGCCTGCCAATAGGTGCCATTATACTTGAGGGGAAGGGCAAAGGATTGTTCATCGCCACAGGAACCTCCATAGGCTTTTGTGGTAGCTGTACGCTGGGCGATGGAGCAGATACTTCTGCATAGAACAGCAGGAGGGAAAAGCAAATATTGATGTTTAAGAAAAATTTTTAAAAAGTCCTTTTTACTTTGAAATTGAAGACCCAAATCTAACCTGCAAGGGTGGTAGAAATGTGGTTCATGGGTCGGGACTCAAGCATGCTGTTAGACATGGGGATGTGCAGGGGGACTTTGCAGGGCTCTGGTGGGAGATCCAAGGGTGGCTGCCGTTCAGCTGGCCTCTCAGACTCTTCTGTTCTGTTGGGCTGGCTCAGGGACAGAGACTGGACAGGAATCTGGGGCTCTGAGACTGGCGGAGCAACAGGTGGAGCCACAGGTAAAGCTTCCTCTGATGCTCTTGACAACTCTAGAAAAAGAAGTAGAAAATCTTATTTTAGTAAGAACTTCGATGTCACCACTGTAAACGGTGCCAGCATCCAGTTTTACAAACAACTAGAAGTAGCTCGTTTCAGATATATTTCTGGGGCCTTAAGTCCTCTTGCATGCTCATATGTGTAGCAAGTATGACGTTTCTTTTGACCAGTTAAATGTACCAAAAGGCGCAGCTTGTTTGTTGTGAAATGAAATGGATCCTGGTTCCAAAACGAGTACAGTATGCTGAGACATCAAAACTTTTCTGTAGCCGACTTTAGAATTCTGACCAAAATGTAGAAAGAGGCTGAGGGAAAGTTTGATAGGATTCTTGCGCTAAGTCCATTTAACTTCTTACCTATGCTTGTCCATCAACAACAACAATCATATATAAAAAATAATATTTAAAAAAATCAGCACAACTATCCAACCTTTTCGTTCAGCCTCTGTTTCCATTTCTTTGGTCTCCCTGGGCTGACAGTCGTCGTCCTCCAGGCCCTCTTCACACTCTTCCAAAGGTTTGAAGTCGAGCTCTGCCTCCTCAAGGATTGGTTCCTTGGAGGCTTTCTGTATATCATAAAGAACAGAATACAGTGACTGACTGACCAGTGGCTTTCAGTCTTGAAATTTGCTCCATAATATTAGTGAGGACAAGCCATTTATATAAATAAATGGCACATCAATACTTGATCTATAAGTTTAGTCATTCATTGATTTAGACAACACTCTTCTCAGGTCTCCTCTTACCTTGAGTGAGAGAAAGGCCCCTGATGAGTCGAAGGTGCCCGCCTCCTCGTCTGCGTCCTCCAGACACCACTCTGGCAGGCTGTCCCTCTCGTCCTCCAGGCTGCCGCTGCCTGACCGTGGCCTCCTGTAGCTACGCTCATCTTCTCTGGCATCAAATGGGAAACGGCGGCGCTGATCTGGGTGTTCCCGCCACCCTGCTGACCGAGGCCCATCTGGGGAAAATAGTAAGCTTTGAGACCAATCTTAATCTCATGATCCACCTTAGGTCCAACAAGAGGGACTGTAAACATTGTGCCCACCAGCTACTTAAGGGAATCCATATACTACAACATATGGTACCGGCATTATTTTTAGTATTTGCATCAAGATATGCAGTTCAATAGCACAGGGAAGTGAAGAAATATCTCTCTTACATTAAACATGTGCCCTTAATTGTTATCGGTTATATATCATTCTAATAGCCAAGCTGACAAACTATCGACAATACAAAAAATGGAGCTGGAGAATACCCCAACATTCGTGCAGGGTGTATGGTAGTAATATATTTTCACAAGACAGTTTATGAAGCGTAACACCCAAATATACCTTATTCTGAAACAAACCACACAACCAAAACAGCAATACACCACAAATACATTTATCAGTGATAGATGTATTGGTAATATGGTCAGTGCTGCGCCCACCTGGGCTCGGGGGGCACCACCGGTCACCGTCCCGTCGAGACCCCGCCACGCGCCAGCCCCCCTCATCATCCTCACCATTCTGAGAAGTACGCCAGTTCTCACTCTCTGAGCGCGTGAAGTCGTGCTTCCTCGGTAGACCTGTTACGCCATCCTCATAGTTGCTCCGGACTGCAGAGAGTAGGGAGTAGGGCGATGGTTAAGGTGACGCCATCATTATAATATTGATATTTAAAAAAAAAGATTGATTATTTAACTCACTTTATCTGTTTGAAAACTATAATTTGTCTAATTTACATCTACTCAAGAATTCTGAACTCACTGGTCAATTATTAAACCACAAAAGTACCACTTACTGTGATTCATCGGAAAGTGTCCTGGAGCAACTTCCACTAGGGTGAAAGAGCAATGAGAAGATAAGCCACTGCATTTGCCAATGAATACATCATGTATTGATTATTTGAGATAAGCAGTTAACACCAACCTGGGTCTTTTCGACCTGGCTTTTCAAACCGTCTTTCTCCCCTAGAAAAAACAAAACATGTATGATGTAGAGGCATTACAAAAATAAGTTTCTGTCCAAAGAAAAACTCTTATTGAACATCTGTAAAAGGTCAAAACAAGGGTAGACTTTACCAACAAAACAGACACCACAAATGAGGATTTAAGTACCTTTCTTCCCAGCTTTGGGACCGGTGCATCTCCCTCCCTCCACGACCAAAACCTTCCACATCATCAAAACTTCTTTGGTAAAACCCTCCATCTCCTCTTCCCCGGCCTGAAAACAGTTACAGGTTAATGTGACCTGAAGAGGTCGAGTTGGTATTGATGATGTGCAACTGCTAAAACTAAACTGGCCTTTAGGTAGGATGTTTAACACTGTGGTCAAGGGATGGAATGTGGGTCAAACATCAGCAAGGGTTTTCACAAAACATTTGAGATTAGCCACAACAGATGATCAGAAATCCACTTTCTGCAGCTACTAGTCACAGCTGAATAAACTTTACAAAACACAGAAATACACCTGAACTACCATCACCCATTGCACAAAATCTGCTGAATCATGATGCTGTACTCTCCCTTTCTCTTTTCATTCTAGGATAGCCAATAAACTCTTGCGGTTTTTAATTTATGTGTCCTCTCCATGACTCACAGGCAATATCCTCTAGCAGCAGTTTGGCCGGAGAATGCTGTTGTATTTCCCTCAGATTCTCACAGTATCCCTCAGATGACAAACAACAATATCGTGCTCTTGCTGTAAACATCAGATTTGTGTACCTATGACTATTTTTTAATAAAAACCCTCTTTATGACAGGGCTTCTTCACCGACCTTTAAGTTAGGCGGTTCAGAAACAGTGATATGAATGACTTAACTGGCTAACATGGTCATAACACAGTTAATTTGTACACAGAAGCTGACAGAGATTTAGAGCTTCTACTGATTAAATCCTTAACTCTATCCATTGTGTGGACCTAAAGCCTATTGTCAACTTGGGCTGTGTGATTCAAGTGGTCAACAGTACAGAGAACAGGATCTTAAGCTGTGAAAAAATGAGTTGAAATGCGTTATATGCTCAGTATAAAAGCAGATCGGTAAAGACATGGCCAATGACTTTGCAAAATCTTGATGCAGCCTTTAAGAGCTGAACAGTAAGTTATAGCCTACAGTTTGAGCAGTTAGTGGTAATATTCCATTAACACTTTTCAATTTTGAGTGTCCTGTTGCCTTCCCAGAATTGCATCTCCAGCAGTTGGTTCGGACCAACTCCCAGGAACATGAGAGCTGGCATTGTACACAAAGAGATTTGTTTCTTTTCTGTTGCAGTAAACACACCCCATGGGCTGACAGGATATTGTGAGCTTCTCAAAACACTTACAGCAGACTAACTAACTTCAGCAGTCTAAACTACACTGTAAAATACAGTATGCAGCTTTTTTGCCTGGAGGATGTATGGTGTGTGAGCATGTGTGTGCTACTAGCAGTCTGATTTCCAACAAGGTTTCCCAAGTATGAGACACATCAATAGTTTAAGCAGCTGCTGCATAGTATGCTGAATAAGCCCAACATCTACAGAGTGCTTATGTTACACTCCTTGTCTCAGTTGGTGGGACTCTTCAAAGGCATCTAAACTACTGGCAGTTGTTGTGACTTTCCGTAGACTAAGATTTAAAATCTTAGTTATATTCTTACCTCTACCCCTTGAGGTACTTCGGCCTCTTGGTGCCCCTGCTATCGGACCGCCTCCTCGCCCTGTCAGCCGAAGTACAGCTGCACTGTTTACAGACATGGAAAAATTTCTCTGCAAACACAAATGGGGGAGGGGAGCAAGGGGGACAAAAGGAAAGTTTTAGCTCTCTTCTTTGCACCTGCTCCTTATTTGGTAACATTACCGTAATTTCCTGTATTTAACATTACTTTTGGCAATAAGAAGCTAACTGGCCTCAGGCCAAAACATTTATTTTGGGCTGGGCGATACATCAGAATCTCACCATTTCTAAACTAGATATAGTACTCCTACCTGTTCCTCCTCTGTAAAAGACACGAGTGCCAGAGGCGGCAAGGGTTCCTCTTGCAATATGGGCAGGAACTCCTTATCGTGTAGGTCTATAGGGATCTGGAGGAGGGAAATAACCAATCACAGGCATCACTTTTAAGATGTACAAGTGTTTGAAAGAATGTTATAATGCATCAAAATAACAGATGTAAATTTGATAAAGGCAGCAACATCATGTTGGCTGAGAGGTTACATTAAGAGCCAAGGTGCAAACACAATCAGCCTACCAACCTTGTTATCCTTTACATAAAGTGCTAACATTTCTTCTCTCCCGTAGCGATAGTCTGCAAGTTTATACTTTGGCAATGCGGGTGAGAGGGGTGGAGAGGCAACCCCACAGCCGCCGCCTCCACTACCACCACCTCCAGACAAGGCACGGAGCCTGCAGAGAGAGAGTCAGAGAGAGAGAGGGAGGGAGGGAGAGAGAGGGTAGTTGAAGCAGAAGGGACAGAGGAAGGGGAGACAACACTTAAGCTGAGGTGGCACTTTACATGTCTGGACATGTATGGAAAGGCTGTACTGGGCCCCAAAAAAAAGAAAAAAAGAAAACCAGTTTCACAACCTGCAAATAATTTCTCTGACTTATCATGAATTCATGCCAATTTATTTACCATTCTGGTCCAAAGTTAAGTGTCTGGGTTTCGGCCATTCTTCCTTCAAGTTCTGCAAATAAGACAAGGGAGGAAAAGGATTAGTGCCACTTGGTAAATACTGTTGTTAGAACAGTACAACTGTTGAAAAACAAATGCAGAATAAATTCAAGAAAATAAATGTACATGTTATAACTATATGGTAGATTTGGTTGCTAGAATAAATGGGTTAACAAACATTTAGTAATTGTTAAGTGGTGTGTGTTTTTAGTTTTGCTCATTTACTAGTGATGCAACACAGCTGTATAAATTGTACCTCTACAATATATTTTTTGTGTGCGTTTCCACCAAAACTAAAAAGTTTATGCCATTGCACTACTATGCATCACATGCACCCTCTTGCCGCCTGGGTTCATCTGTTCACTGTTCATCAATTACAGCATCTTAAAATCAGGATAATTTAAACATATTTTTAAAAATAATTTATCCATCCCAAACACTTGAAAGTTAAAAAAAA
>CAFUXE010000563.1:129544-193446 GCA_903364295.1 Serranus cabrilla | reverse complement strand
AAAGTAAAATATGTAGGACTGGATGATATGAGATGAACTGTTAAAACAAAATAAAAATGTCTTGTGTATATTTTTCTACTGCTCAATAACAAGCACATACTAACTAAAATGTTATAGAAAATGTGATGTTTATATGTATCTATATTAATATTTCTCAATAATTCCATTTAAAACAGTATTTATTTTAATTTAGTTTGCAATACATTTCTTAGCTAAATGTATTTATTTATATGGTTATCTGTAAGACTGCTGCAGAGAAACACGACAGTGTAGTAGTCATTACAATTGACTGTCTTAAATTTTAAAGTATATAATAATCAGAACAACATCATTGACAGCATACAAGCAAATTAAAGGAACCTCAGGACTTAATTCACACAGGAACAAAGATGAGCTTGGCTGTGTTTATTTCATGTAGACTATTAATCTGTTGATTAACCAGAAAATATGCTGTATCGCAATATACATTGTTATCGTGATATTAAAAGATTTTTCACTATATCGTCCAGCCCTGCAATAAATGTTATTACCTAACCCAAGTTGTTTTACCATACCACTTTAAATGCATGTTTTACGTCACAATTAATTTACAATAGCATAATTATGCTCAACAGAATTTGAAAAAAAAAATCTTCAGGTTTTATTACCCGTTTTAATGTATTACAACTCCTCAGGATATATAGCCCTGCCCACTAGCACACAAGTAGTGTTCAGTTTCAATCTGCTAAAGCTATTTTAGGAACTCTCCCAGTCTGCAGAGAGTATGGCAGACACCTGTAATTGACAAGGGGGGTTGCCTATACTTTAGCAAATAAACAAAAACAAAATCATCACGTTTAGTTCAGCAAGAGTGTTTGTTTCTTTGTATGCATGTTTCCACTAACAAGACTTTCTTGTAGGGTTGAAAGCGCTGATTTATGACATAGCCAGGCTTCCTCAAATATCTGCCACATACGGCGACAGTGGACACTCAGTACCACTGACCATATGGGAGCCAGGATAAGCCACGTGTAAATTGGTATTTAAAGCAAAAAATACAGCAACTCAACATTAGTGAGCGATATGTGTGGCAGTTTCACTGCACGCGTTGCACATTTTCAAGAGTTAATCTAAAGTAAAAACCAGACGACTGGCTGACTCTACAGAAGGTTATAACTTCTTCGAAAATAGCTCAAACTTCCCAATCTGATCACAACAAAACAATCATTGTCAGTTTGGTTATGTCAGACTTGTATTTCTGATACGGTGGAATGACCAAAGTCTGCGAAAAAAAGACTGACCACTATGTTCTTGTACAGTTACATCTTATTACCTTGTGTTAAACGTTGACTTCACCAAGTACGTTAACGTTACAGTCAAGCATAGCGGCTAGCGTTACCTAGCGATAGTCATACCGACCCAACCTGCTGTTGTAGGTTGAAGCTAACGTTACGTAAAGTTACTGGTAAATGTTAAAAGTTGTCTGAAGCTGTGATTGTCACTCCGAAAGGTTGCGTGGAAATCATCCTCGGTTACCAACATTGCGTGAGCTAATGAAGCTAGCTAAGACACAGGCTAACATGGATGATTCAGATAACGTTAAACACATGCCACTAGTAACTGACATTAGCATTTCCTGTCAGTAGAAAGTTGACAGCAGATGTCTAGTTATGTTAAAGGTGACAGAAGAGTTATAGTTAAAATGCCACTTGCTACATGCTGGTGCCACACCATGGTATTTTCGCTAGCCAACGGTGGTTATGCTAGCGCGTTAGCCATCTGCAGTTGGCCAACTAGCTAGCTAGCATCGTTTTATCCTAGCAAATGTATGCGTGTCATACGTTAACACAGACTTACTGACTGACATCAATTTAGTTTACCAAATAAGAAGACATCTTGTCATAATATTCTGACGCCGTAAGACATATATAACGCTTATCTGACACAGGAGTTAATCCCTTCCCTCAACACTTGTAGCTAGCATGCTAACAGGTTGGCTAACTAGCTACACGCGGCCTTCGAGCAGCCTGGATCCACAACAACATTTCCTTGTCAAACGGTCCCGCAGTTCACACGGCCCGGACACGCACACGGAGCCACTGGAGCCCGGTGCTGCAAGGCCAAGTAAACATGGTGGTTTAACAACACTCTAGAGCACCCCAGCTCATCAGAATATGACTCTCTGACATGGCACTTTAATTAAATGTACGATTCGCCTTCGCTAGTGTACTAAACTTTGGCTGTCTTACCTCTGCTTGATCTGACAGCACAAGGTTTGTATGCGAGTTGTGTGGCTCTCTCTGGGCTCTCTCTCTCTCTTCGTTTTCCACAAGATGGCTGAGTGTGGGTCACATGACATCTGATAAAACCCGTATGCCGTGGACAGATTTGCTGACTGGTGCGTATTCTCAAACAACGAAGTGGTTATTACTACTGTATATATCACTTTTATGTAAATGCGCCTTCCTATGCACAGTGCATTCAATCATATTAACAATTTCACATGGAATGACGATTTAATAATGCGGGTATTACTTTGTTTCTATACATCAAAAGTATTCAGAAAGGGATATGGCACAGGCCTTGCGTGTCCACCCCACCCCCCAAGTGGCTAATGTACACAGTAACGTAAGCTTCTCATACACATCCTTTGAACGTGAAGTAATTAGATGATTCCCCATAAAATAATAACTGAAGAGACTTTTGTCATCTACAATGTTGCTGTTCTTTTTGTAACAAATTTCCTCTCTGGATAAAACCCAATTGCATATTTTTTACCTGTTAGGTTAGTTCTGTCACTAAAGCACAGTCAACTAAGGCTGATGTGGCAATATTTGCTTATTTTGTGAAAAAAAAAATCTAAACACCTATCTCATACCATCATAATCCATAAGAGGCTATATTAGTTTAAGATGTTGTGGATTGTGACTTTTGCATCACATTCTATATTATATTTAAATTACACCATAGACTTGCTTACTCTGCTGCTATCGATCACTATTACTGTAACCCTAACCATACCACTGTCACTCTACCTTGCAGTTTTTTGTTCTTGTAAACTAAAAATGTTCTATTCTTATTTTAGTGTAGTTTAAAAAATAACAACTTATGTGTTTTTATTTTTATTTATCTGTTCTGTTGCTGTCTCTGTAACAATAACAACAACAATTTCCTTCTTTGTTAAAACCCTACTGCAGACGTTGCCTGTGCCCCTCTGATTGATTGGTCTGACCAAGCTTATATAACATGGCCATTGCTATTGCTAGCCAACCTACCTGACAGTAAGCTAACGCTCTACCTAAAGTTAGTGGCGAACTTTGTGTGACTAATTAATTATACTACACAACTGTCTAGTGACTTTAGTAGTAGTAGGTGAACTGTTGCCATACTCCGAGCTTATACATTTTAACAGTAAATGTAGACTACCGCTTTTAATGCAGTTACTGCTCGCTGGTGCAAAAACGCCCTGGTGTAAGCAAGCTAACACATTAGCTAACAAGCTAATCAGCGCGGCACTGAAAGTAACAAGTGGCTGTCTGTTTTGATGGTAAGTAAAAACCCCAATATGGTTATTTCTGTTGTTGAACATTGTTTTAAGTGTCGTTCAAGAAGGTTTTATCCTCAGTCGTATGTTTACCTTACAATTAAACCTAAACGTTTTAGGAAATATAATATAATTTGATGTAGCCGGGAGATTTCTGAAGTCTTCCTTCCACGTGCTTCGACATCGGCTCGTTGGTCTAGGGGTATGATTCTCGCTTAGGGTGCGAGAGGTCCCGGGTTCAAATCCCGGACGAGCCCAATTTTTTTCTGTATGGTCATAAATGGCTTTTTGGTATGTTGTCTTGCATTGATGTTTGCGTTTGTCTTCTTCTGTGTTTCTGTCTATGGTTTCTGTGCTGTAGTGGTGAGAGTGAATATGGTAGTGCTCTACATGGGAATCTCTACTGTAGGGATATTTCAAGTAGGTTATTTTACACTTTCCATGTTGTTTCTTTTGTTTGCTTCAGTGTATTTTTTAAAAGTGATTGTCCTGAATTTCGATTTGCAAAGCAATGCCGAACTTGTGTATTACCCTGACATAGTAAATATGGATAATGTTTAAATATCGCAAAAGAACTGCACTTGAGTGTTTAACGTAATATGTAAAAGGATTGACCCCGACGTGATTTGAACACGCAACCTTCTGATCTGGAGTCAGACGCGCTACCGTTGCGCCACGAGGTCTGAGACAATTAGTGAATATAGATGAAAAATAAACATGAGTGAATGCCAACAGACGTTGAAGTGTGTTGGCATCGTTGGCATTCACCAAAATTGTCAACACATATATTAATTGTGGCATTAGGATGTCTGTCGCCTATTTACGATATGTGTCTTATATGTCACTGTATTTGTACTTTTATTTTCAGATATGATCAACAAATTAATAGCATTGGGCCGGTTAGCTCAGTTGGTTAGAGCGTGGTGCTAATAACGCCAAGGTCGCGGGTTCGATCCCCGTACGGGCCATGCGTTTTGGTTTTACTGCATTAGGTAACGTTGTATTACATTTTATTCCGCGATACCGAAACTGTGGCGTTGATCTGGTTGATAGACTGCTACCCCATGAACAACCTTCGCTTTATCCATCAAGTGGCCGAGCATGATGTTCGTTTCATTCATTCTCAGCCATGGGAAAGTTAAATGTAGCCCACAGCGCCACCTCGTGGACTTCATAGGGACTAGAGCTCCTGAATTCCATCCTTGTGTCAGTCAGTGCCTTTGTGTTATTCTACATGATGCCAATTACACTTTGTTAGTTAATTAAAATGTTATTAAATCCACTGTTGAAAGCAGAGCAGAGCAGAGCAACATTCTGATTTGACATTACATTGAAATTACATTATATAGAGCAGAAAAAATTGTAGTCATAGACCTAACCGGTTTGGTCAGCAGAATTATCGGTCGCCCGACTCAGTTTTTCAAGGCGTTGGTGGTATAGTGGTTAGCATAGCTGCCTTCCAAGCAGTTGACCCGGGTTCGATTCCCGGCCAACGCATGTGATTTCCCCTTTTTCTTTACCCATATGAAGTAACTGAATAGTTGGATCAGAGTGAGATGACAGTTATTGCATACTGCAGTCTTACGCAAAAAATAATAAATCTATTTTGATGTTTTAGTACTTACTTGGTAAATGAAGGATGTAGTAGGATTGCGACATCTTGATAATACTATGCATTAATGTTAGGTCTATATTTCTATTCATGTTGAATGCATAAATACAAGTAGACTATTATTATTGTAATTATAAATCGAGATAACTTTTCTTTGAGCAAACTGTAGACCTTTAACCCTTACACACACATTGAGAGGGTGCAGTGCTAGTAACCAGACACTTAAGATACATTTATGTCATTATCTAACATGTGCAGTTATCGCTTGTGTGCTCAGCCTCCCATCCTGATAGTTCAAGGTGTAATCATTGAGTGTGGTCATTTTGTGAACACTAGTGATGCTGTGTACATGGCAGCAAGGGCTGTAATAATTTCATGCCCATCTCATATCATTGTGTTCCTTTTGAGAGTACAAGGCCAGAGATTTCTTTAAAGTTGCTGTTGCACATAATGCTTGACTTTCTGATAAAGATGAGAGAACATGTATATTCACGATGTTGAAAGTGTGATGTGTATGAATGTATGAAATCTTTAAAGGCCGTTTTCTCAAAATTATTATTTTTTTCGCATAAATCTCAACGGACACACACCAGACTAACCAGCTTTATTCCTAACTATATTCTGAAGATTTCTAAAGAGGGGTTTGTCCATCATTCCTGATTGATATAACATTTTGCTCCTAAAAACATGAACAAAATTGACTTTACATGGCTGTTGACAGTATTTTCTGTCCTGTAACTTGTAATGCAAAAAAAATTGTCTTTGGAAGTTTCATGGTGATGTTTATAAGTTTAAAACCAACATATTCACCTGTAGCTTCTCCCCTTAAGTAAGGGATCTGAATACTTCTCCCACCCTGTACATGTAGACACAGATGTGCTGAACAGGAAATGTGTCACTGTTTCCCTTCTCCCCACTAACTTCATTTGTTATCCTTTTCACCGGTGTTAATCCTGCTAACCCTCTTTTCCCTCTGTTGCCATGGATATGCTATTCCTATGGCAACTGCAGGCCTATGTGGATGGCCTCGGGCCCCCGCCGTAGAGGACTCTATGAACCTTTCATTACACATTCCCTTCAAGCGCACAGACAAATCACACAAGTAGCACATACTTTAACTCTGTCCCCCTCTCTCTCTCCCTCTCTGTCCCCCCTCCTCTCTTTGTGTCTCTGCTGCTCTGCCCTTATGATCGAACCATTGTGTCTTACTTTAAGGCCCTTGGTTCCACAGCTGTTTGCCGTTTTCACATTCATAGTTCCTAAATTACACTCCAGGCATTGACTGCGTTAGTGATACAAGATGCCAGCGCTGGTAGGAAGAGGGCTGTGATCAGATTTATAGCACACGTATCGCTGTCATAAGAGTCAGCGCCCCAAGCTTTCTAATTTTCGGTGGCAATGGAAACTAGAGCTCCATCTTTAAAGATGCATGAGACGTCTTGAGATACGGAGAATGGAGACGGAGGCTCTGCCAGAGAAAGTGTTTCTGTGTCGGAGAGAGTGAAAGAAAGAAAGGGAGGGGAGGTGATGGTGAAGTTGGTCGTGGCAGTGAGGGCCCAAAGCGGAGCACAGTGTCAGGACGCTTCATTGTGTGTGTGTGCGCATGAGGGGCAGGTGGGAGGTCTCCACCTGCTGAATGAACCCCGTCAGCGTCGGGGAGTACCATGGGCTGCGGGTGGGCTCAGCCCTGCTCAGCATTGTGGCGGGCTGCATCATCATTGGGGTGTCCAGAGAGTGTGATGCTGATGCTGTAGGTGGTATATTCCTGGGAGCGGGAGGCCTCGGTGAGTGTGTGTGAAACCTTTTAGGACCCAGTTGTGGGAAAAGCTTTTTGTAAGAGTTAAAAATCATTTTCGATCAGATTGTTTTTTGCTTTGAGCCTCAAAATCACACGTATTAATCTTTTTAGTTCCTGTTGAATGATTTGAATGTGAACAACTTTATTGCCTTGATACTTTGTGACTAAGATATAAGTACCCTGTTTAATGATACTGATAGCAAGAGATTACTTAATTTGATACTTTTTTTCCTACTTCATCTGATACCCATCATGTGAATGGAAGCATTCAGTTCACTGCCACTGCTTCCCATCAAAATGTGTCGTGTTACCATACTTTCAGATGTTTTGGTGGCATCTCGGCTCACTGAACTGTCAACTAAAAAAAAATAAATAAGTTACTGGAGAAACAATTTTCATGCATAACCCATAAAAATATAAAACATTTAATATTCATTATTTGGAGCGAAAAAGTTTTATTGGGTTATTTGATACCATGCAGGTAACATAGGTTAAGAACGTAATGTAAGTTTTGTTTTGTTACCATAATCTAACCAACATTAACCATGTGTTTATCCATTTCATAATGTTAAAGTTTTTGTAAACAGGAAAAAACGTTGCACATAGGCAGGTGCTGAGGAGAGGGATGAGTAGATTGTTAATACAAAGAAGGCCTTCTTCCGTCCTAAACTTAAATAGGTTTCTCCGATGGCATGGTAAAGTGGTGAAAATATCTACAACCCAGATTCCAAGAAGTTGGGATGTTGTGAACAATCTAAATAAGAACAGTACGTCAGAAATTCATAATTCAGTGTGTATCAGTTTGAACATTCACCTCTTAAAACCCACATGCCTGTGTAGGATTGGGGGTGGTAGAAGGGGTTAATATTGAGCCAAAGCGTATCCCTGTATAACTGTATAAAACTCTTTGACCCATATGTAATGTAGTTCCATTCAAACTTATATTCATTTTTTTGGGTGGCTAAAATACATTTTGCTGCCGCCCCTGTCCACAGCACCGCATTGTTTCATTACCATGTCCGTACCTCTTCCTGCTTCTCCAAACCGGGGGCATGCCGACTGCCATCTACTGTAGTAACACAATAACTATGAACAAGTACCTCAAACAACCCTTCTTGAATCTGAACTATATCCCTTTAAAGTGTAAAGTTTGTGACATTTTCCCTCCCTCGATCTTGAAAAACACACCATGTGCATTTGATACAACAGTGTAACTGGAAACCGACTGACAGCTTGAGGAGTTGCATTGCCAAGATAAAGAAGTGAGAAAGGGATAGAGCAAAGGGCAAGGCTTTTGATCTAAGGACGACAACATCAGCATGCATTGTTAATGGGAAATGTATTCTTACCAATGATTTGATCAGCTTTCAGTAATTAATTTGTGTTTCTAACGTGCATAAGAATTTGGCAAATCAAAACCGTGCACAGCAGCTTGACGGAGAAATTCACTCTGGCACCACTTGTGCAGCTAAGTAGCATCTAATTATGTGTTTTGGGGCTTATGTGCCTCGATGCCTCCTCCGACACATAGGCTGACTAATGTGTATGAACAGAGTGTTCTCGGCAGATTCTTTTCACTCCTTCTGCAGTTTCATGACATTTTAAGCACATGCATGCATCACAGCCACCCCCAGGACCTGCAAGGGTTTAATGCCAGCTCTTGTGGCTTATAAGGGAAATCAATAACTGTGTTGAATTGGAGCAGAGTGCCACTGAGAGGCACACAAGCCCCACGGTTCAGATATTACTTTATGCTTGGAGTTGAACAGGAAGAACCATCACACACTGTATCTGGCATACTAAAAATAATCTGAAGGCTATTTCATCAAAGAGTTGTTGTGTTGGTCGTGATGTCTGCAAGTATGAGAGTTTCTATGAAAAAAGGGAAGAGAGTTTTTCTACCTTCTGGCGTGGCTCACATGCAATCTACGGCAAATGAAATTAGCAGATTGATAAGTAGATATCTTGATGATGAGGTTTTTCTTTTTGCCTGCAGTACACATTCTTTTCCTCGACTCCTGGCTTCGATTCAGTCCACTACAAACCACATTCAGGTCAAAGAATAAATATGATAGATTATCGTTTCCTTTGAACCCAAGACAGTGACAGATATTCACACTATCACTGCAGTTAATCTGTTCTTACTTCTTATTACTCAACCAATAGTGATTAGGACACAAAGCAGTGTTTTTATATCATTCATCAATTTAATTATGCCGTCTGCTTTCCAGGCCTGCTCATATCGATCTACCCTTTCATAAAAGCCTGGCTGAACATCAACCACATTCTTCCATCCTTTGGTAAGTTGTTTGATATTTTTTTACTCATTACATGAACATCTCACTTAAATCAGCGAGGAGTTTTTTGTTAGCTTGTTATGAAACAGTCATGGCCTACATAAGCAAACCAGACCGTGGCTGTATTTGAAATTGCATACTGTCTGAACAGTTTGTACTGATTTGGCCAAAATGTAGTGTGCAAATAGAAGCAAAATCTACAGTACAACTGTTACTGATTTGGAAAAAACTCTCCAGTATGCATCTGAACTGTCCACCTCACCTACTGTATCCAGCAATGAAACATGCTTGCACCAACTGTCGCCAATTGTGGAGGAGAAAGGGCACAGCTGTAAGCTATCATTTTCTAAAAACTACTGTTGTGTTGTGTCAGGCAAGAATTTGGTATTTTAATGTTCGAATCTCTGGTTGATTTAGAGTGATGAGTGCTCATAGGACTGTGCCAAGAGCAGCTTTATCATGTCAGTTATTTTTTTAGCAAGGTGTACCTAATAAAGTGGTCACGTTCTGCTGCTGTAGCCCATCTACATCAATGCTCAACATGTGGTGCATTCGGAGATGGTCTTCTGCAAACTTTGGTTGTAATGAGTGGTTATTTGAGTTACTGTTGCATCTCTCTCACTCGTCTCGAACCAGTCTGGGCATTCTCCTCTGACCTCTGGCATCAACAAGGCGTTTAGGCCCAGATATATGCCGCTCACTGGATATGAATGAATAAATGAATGAATGAATGATTCATATTTTCTTTTTCTGACCAATCTCTGTAAACCCGAAAGAAATCTGGGAGTTACTTAAGTACTCAGACCAGCCCGTCTGGCACTAACAACCATGCCACGTTCAAAGTCACTTAAATCACCTTTCTTCCCCATGCTGCCGCTCGCTTTGATCTGCTGCCTCATTTTAAAACTCCTCTTAAAACCCACTTTTTCTCCTTGGCTTTTTATGCTGTGTAGATGCTGATTTTATGTGTATTTTATGTTATTTTATGCATTTTATTTTATTTTATCTTGTTTATAGTGTTGTTTATTTATCTATCTGTACAGCACTTTGGCCCCTCTGTGGTTGTTTTAAAGCGCTTTATAAGTAAAGTTGGATTGTATTGGATTGTATTGAACTACAGCATGTCGTCCTTACCATGTCGACATGCCTAAATGCATTGGGTTGCTGCCATGTGATTGGCTGACTAGATATTTGCCTTAACGAGCAACAGGTGTACCTAATAAAGTGGTTGGTGAGTGGAATTTGTTTTGGGTATACCTAGCTGCTAGTTCTTATATCTATTCATTTGTGACACATCAACAATAGTACTTTGAAAATTAGCACTGGGAAAACTAAATGCAGTTTAATATGTAACCACAAGTGCAAAATGTTGCAGAGCATGCACATATATTATATATAGTGGTTTCTAAGTGGTATGTATTACCTTGTCAGTAAGTATGTTGTACACGATTTTGACTGCAGTGAGAACATTGGCTCTTTCTATGCAGATAATGCCTATCCAGATGTCTGATTCCCAACAATATCAAACAAATGTATAGCATACAGACAGGAAAAGCCTATATTTACATTTTCCAGGCAAAGTTTGGCACTAAATACTTCAATTCAAACATTATTTTGTGTCTGAAAATGTCGTATCTTCCCAGGAAACTTCAGAGTGCATCCCACACCTGCCATTCCCCCTCCTGAGCAACCTGTAGAGACTCTAAGAAGAGAAGGTGAGTGAGTGTGTGAGCCAGCCTTCTCCCTAATGTTTCCACAGTGAGGCAGCCAACCACATACAGCTTTCATATACCTTTCAAAGATATGTTGGTCAGTTTTTTATTTAATAGTGAGCCATCAAGGTTATCTGTTGCCAGCTAATCTGACAGCTGTCTGAACACCGGAGAGCTAATAGTTAACACCAGTGAGAGAGGTGTTGTGTCTCGGCGTTATTGCAGAGCATCAGTCATCTCTCTTAATATCTCATGGGGTGCTGTTGAATAATAAAAAACTGACATGTTTTCTTCTTTCATAACCAATTTTTTTTTCTTGACCTAGATGGAAAACATTATGAGATCAAGGAAAGCTGAAAGAGAGAAAAGAGCCACTGTGCTGATAGAACCTGACTAAAACATTTTAGTTCATTTTAATGACATAGACAGATAGGTGACTACATAATGGACAATCCAAGTATTGGTTTATCCTTTATGTTGTCTCTCACCTGCCAACCTTCATAGAAAGTTGCAGCTCTCAGACATCCACAGACTGGTGAATCATAAAATGTTAAACTGAATGTTGCAGCGTTCTGATCTTCTCTCTTGTGCTCTCTGCAGGGACTCAGAGTCAACTGAACCTGGAGCGTTCTAAGAGTCGGATGGGAACCTTTGTGGAAGCCGGGCCGATGGCTGAGACCAACCCAGATGAGGGGTACGTGAAAAGTGTTAAAGTTGAGTTAATGCCTTAAACCTGCATTATTTTTAACGGCCAGCAGGGGGGGACTCCACTGTTTTTGTATAGGCATCTATGATAAATGTACCTAACTCCCACATGATTTATTACCTTGTTTAGTTTATGGTCTCAATCACTAGTTTTAAGTCTTCCTCACTACAGCACGATGTTCATTTGGTAAATTATGGTCCTATTTAGAGTAAAATAGATGATAAAACAGGGTATGCTTTACATTACGTCAGCCTGTCAAACCGGATAAGGTGTAGCAATGTTTAACTTTTGTATTATCATAGTTTATGTCAGTAATAACTAAAATTTTGGATGCACCTTGCTAACCAAGCTAGCTACCTAATGCTACAGTTAGCTTGTAACTTAGTATTTTCTATGCTTACAATACCTGGCCTCGACAGGCTTTTGTAACCCGTGTACAACAGGTCCACAGATCCATCCTCTTGTCAAAATAAAGTCACTTCTGGCTCCAAACATCTAAGGTGGCCACAGCCAAAATACCAAACTCCAGAGAACTGTAGTCCACAGACCAATGGGTGACCTCACGGCAGCTGTGTCTACTACTTGTATACAGTCCATGTGTTTCCCTGATCTCAACGTGCTTTTAATCTCCTAAATGGAGCTATTTCTTATTCAGGTTTTGCTGTACTGTTCCATATAAACATTATTCTTCATAGGAAATATGATACACTCACTCAGTCAACAAATGTTGCTGGAATGTTTTGGATGCATCACATATTCTCATGAGATGCCCCCAAAATTAATTAAGTGAAACTTCAAAGACCTACAGTAACACAATTCTGTGTGTTTGCCCTGAACTATTCTCATGAAGTGAAACAATCAATTTAACTTAACACATTTTCTTGGATAATGCTCAGTAGGAAAGTTTTCATGCTTTTATTTCACTGTTGTGAGATTATGTTTCCCTGCCAGACAGAGACTTCAAAGTAATGCAGTTATTTGACCTACACTGTTAAGATGTGGGCCTGCTTTCATCTCACAGAGTCAATTTTTGTGTTTGAGGCAGTCACTCTGAAGTGTGAGTTGATATGGATTTGATGTGTACGTGATTTGATGGCTAATTAATCGTATTCTTGCTGCTCTTTCTGTGGTGTGTCCAGGAACCATTTTTATGTCCTAGTTTAAAAGAGGAAGTGATGATATACCACAAACACAGTCGTCCTTTCAACAAACTGATGAATTACTTAATATAAATTGCGTGGTGTTAATTAGGTCATGCAACATGAGGAAGGGAATCTCATCTAAATACTTTTTTTTATCATAGCTAAATTGTTGGTCGCAGAGGAAACAAAATGACTTGCATCAGAACATTATGTTTTCAGTTCAATTTGTCTGTTTGTCAGCAGGATTACATAAAAAACTACTAGCAGAGGACAGAGTGCCTGTCCAGTTAAAGGGAACATATTGTGCTCATTTTTAGGTTCATTCTTGTAGCTTGGATTTCGACTAGAACATGCTTTAAATAATTAAAAAACATTATTTTTCCAACACTCTCTGCCCTAATATACATTTATTCACCCTCGGTCTGAAATGCCCCCTTTTATTGCCCGTCTCTTCAAGCCCAAAGCCCCAAAATAGCCCAGTCTGCTCATATTGGCATGTGAGAAAAATGTGTACACTATTAAAAAAGATAGTTCTCAAGCAATGGGTGGAGATGCTCAAATGTGGGGCGGTATATTCTGATGAGCCTGCATGTGACACAGGAAGGGGAGCCAAATCTAAATAGCTTGTTGAATCCAATGTTTCCTGACCTAGGCAGCCGACAAAACATTGACTGTTGAAAAAGTGAAAAGTCAAAGTCGTAGTTTAACTGAAAAGAAATCTAGACTAACTTCACTCTCTAAACAATTCAAAGGCTTGTACCAATACATTAATTATGCCATACAGTCTTTTCAAAACTCTTTTAGAGTTGCCTCCAAATAAATAATTTTAGATTTTTTTCGTAAAGACGTTTTAGTTCAGTGTCATCCGACAGACAGTCAGACAGACTCTAACAGACACAACATCCCTTGCTTACCTGAGTCACGCTCTGGTGTGTTGCAGGGCATCGTCAGACATGCCAGACGTCTTATCCAGACGGAAACTTAAGCAGCAACCGACTGATCAAGACATGCCGTGATGTCATCACCCGACCTGACCAATGACCAATGTTTTTGAACTTCCCTGTTAAATCTTCGTCATTCGCTTTCTGTCAAATGTGGGACAAAGGATGCTGATATCTGCAGAACTTGATTGTTTGTTGAGATCACCTCATGATATTGTGCTAATGTGATCTAATAAAACAGCTGCAAAGATTAAATTGTGATTGTTAAGGAAGTGTTTCCAAACTTCCTGCCAATGAGTGAAGCAAATTAAACCCAGTAGTCCCACTTGAGTGCAGCTCATCTCATCATCTCACAATGTTCTCAGCCGCCAATTAACAAATGATTATGGTCGTTATGTGATGATGGGACTCGTACAAGATTCAGCTCGAGTTCCCCTGCCTGCATTTGTCACGAGCAAACAAATTGGAATACATGTGTACAGATAGACATGCACACACACACAAATAGCTACATCCGCTACATGCACACAGTGAACTGCACCCCCGCCGTGAAACACAATACATTGATATTCAGGACAGCAAAGGCGGAATGGCTGCTGCATGGGAAGTGGCATGGGGAAGAGCGCTGTGCTCTGACAAAAATTGTGGCGTGCTGTGAGGCTGAATAATGTCGGCAACAGGAGTCTGAGGAGTCCTCAGTGCCTTGATGACTACCAGCAGTTTGATTGTCAGGCCTCAAATCACAATCCCTGTGTGTCTGTGTGATGTTTAATAACGGAGGGGACGCATAACAAATGCCTAATTGCGCATTATCCAGTGATTTGCAATTAAGACTCACCTTAATAAAAGTGTAAACAGTAATACCACCTGTAAATCATCCAGCAGTACCGAGTTACTTACCCACAATGCTCTTTTCAAAAGGAAGTAAAACTCTGAGGGTTCACCGAAAAACCAAAACAAGAAACATTTAAAGGGCTGGTTCACCCAAATCACAAAGAAAGACAACATTCGTTTTGGTTTAAAGAGATGCTGAGGTATCCCATCATCTGAATTCTGTCACGTTAATAGAATTTCAGTGGTTGGGATGCAGAGGTGTTTTTATTCTTTATCTATGTTATAGATATTATACAGTAAGGGTGTGTTGTTTAGGGATTGTTATGGACGTACTGCAAGTATTTATGATCACCTTCTCTATGCACCTTCGAAGTCCACCTAATGTGGGCGTTCTCACTAGGCGTTGTTAATCATTACTATGGCCACTAGAGGGCGCTACCAGCAATTCACACTGGACTTAGCATGTGGTAGAGCAGACCCTGCTTGCCCATACTTATGGGATAATAACATTCATTCATTAGTCTGATAATGGATGAATCAGCTTGGAAGTCAGTGAAGTTGTGCTGTAAATTACTTGTCTAACATTTTAAACATGCAAAGAGTTTTAAAAAAAATCTCAAATCAAATATGAATGGCTTGAAATGCTAAATTTGTTGCGTTTGTGTTTTGATGTATTCATTGTTCGACTTTTAGACTCTTTTGATTGATCCGTCTTCCTTCTTTGGTTTATTGTGTAGTATAGGCAGCTGCTGTCAATTCTGGAATAGCAAATTTTTCTGCAGGATTTTCTGCCGTTGAATCAGGCTTTCACCTTCTGAAGGGATGTGTACGTGCATATGCATTTGTAGAACAGAACATAAAGTCTCCCGTCTAAAGCCTGAAAACAGAGCACAAAAGAAGTGCAGACTTCTCGTTTTCTCTCAGACCATAGATTCACAATATGCTTAAAGGTTACTATGGATTTTGTCCAGTTAATAAACTGCCAACCCCTGTTAAAAGGTTATATTGGTGCTAATTTCTCCAGGCACAACTTATTATGAGTAATAAGTGATACTTCAGCTCATGATTAGAACAGCTTTTGAGTTGCCTGTTGTTGTTGTTTTTTATCTTTAAGATGTCAGAAAGACTCCTCCATTAGACAGTTTAACCTTCTGAACCCTTTACTAATGACATGGATTGTATTATCTTCTGTTGGCTTATTGGGGGACTTTTGACCATTTATTTTTATTTGTATATATATATTTATTATTATTATGGGTAGCATAAAAACAACAGGATAACAATGTCAGGAGCATTCAGTCAGTCATCCCCTTTACAATCCCTATGTATGACAGTAATATATACAATAGAACAGAAGAATGAACTTGAAATTATATAATAATAAAAAAATAAAAATAATGACACAAAGAATAAAAAATGTGATTAAATGAGAAAATAAATACTTTGAAAATACTAATAGCCTCAAGCAGTGACGGTGGGAATATTAACTGGAGTAATAAGTCAAAAATATTGTCAATAGTGTTAAACAAAACTAAAACAGGATCTTTTTTTAAATAGCAGAACGTAAATCTTACAATACTATTACAATATTCAAAGACACAAACAGATTTATAAAAGACCAAACTAAAACAGGAGCTTGACCACTTATGAACACGCTCCTCTTAAAAAATCTGCAACAAGTAAATAAAGATGAGCTGGTTGAGCTACAGGCAAGGAGCAGCAACCTTCTCCTTCATCATCCTCTTCACACACACACACGCACACACACACTGGAGACGGTAAAGGATGGATCGGTGAGGAGGATGCAGAGAGTCGCAT
Source organism: Serranus cabrilla (assembly GCA_903364295.1). Classification (NCBI taxonomy): domain Eukaryota; kingdom Metazoa; phylum Chordata; class Actinopteri; order Perciformes; family Serranidae; genus Serranus; species Serranus cabrilla. Next base: position 177,063 of record CAFUXE010000563.1, on the reverse strand, counting down.
CCAGAGGTTGCACAGAGAGGAGATGCTCTGCACGAAAGATCAAATGTGTTATAATGAAATATGACGATTTCACACTAGCGAGCACCGGAGACATGCCTCGCATATGTTAGCGGTTTTCCCTCCATTTCCGTTGCAGGAGGATGACCTGTCAGGTGCTACGTGCGTCTCGGTCCACACCAGGAGCAGCGCGCGGCTGTTGCGTCTGTGTGTCAACTCAGAAGAAATGCCATCTCACCTAAGTGATCTTTCCTCTCTTCCTTTCGGATGTTTTATTCTTCAGCTGGTCGCGTCGCTTTGCTTCTTCCGTTTCCTGGTTGCTGATTGAACGGTTGTCATGACTTGTGCCCTCATGACTGTGAAGCTACGAAAGCAGGATGAAAATCCCCCGTTTGGTGTTAATGCGTCCTTTCAACCTCTCAGCAATTACAGCCGGTAATTAGACTGGAAATCTCGGTGAAAATCTACTCATCAGATAATGGAAAGACCTTCAGAGCATCGACATAAAGGGTAAGAAGATTTTTATGGGTTCATTTTTTTTTTACAGGAATGCAACACATCAGTGCAGTAAGCTTGCATTTAAATGTGTTCTTCACAAAGCCTTGTTCTTAATCAAACGTGCTGTTTGTAATATATCCAGGGTCATAGACACGTTACAAAATGAATATCCTCTCCTCACATCTCCTCTCTGTTGCACTGTATTTAATGGAGGCACCTGGAATGAAAGGGCTGATTAGATTGCAACTAAATACTGAAATGCCATTCACACAGTGGCCTAGCATGGCACAAATGAAGCAGCTGCAGTGCCACTGCCCACATTTCACTTCATATAACAGGATGAAATAAATAGCAATTCTGATGTAAAGAGGAGACACCACAGGTGATTTTAAACTAATGTCACAGTTTCAAGTTGATTACCTACGTAAGAAAATTATGTTTTGTATTACAAGTTTTCTGAAATGTTATGTTTACACAAATAGGGCATTTGTTATGAAATATGTGCTAATTTACATGCATTTCTAGAACAGAAATCTGGACATTGCTCGAAGCCAGGTTTTTACATTTTCTTTCATCAAGGTTTTTACAGAAGGAACTGGATATCTGTTCTTAAAAAAACATGTTTTTAGGGATAAAATTTAACATAAATCAGGCTATAAATGATACTGTATATGTACAAGCCCTTTTGTAAAAACCTTCAAAATGTAGCTGGGAATGAAACTGGGAAGTTTGATGATTTCTGGATCAGAGTTTGAAAAAGAAAAACTAATTTTGAGGTGATATTGTAAAATGCAACAAATCGATCCATCCACCATCAAACCTCTGTTTTCTGAAGTGTAATGTTTAAAGACACATGTTTAGCATGATCTTATGCTAATATTTGGTAAACTGAGGTAAAATCTACAGACAGTATAAAAAGTGTAGTCAAATAAACACCTAAATGTGTAATTTGAATTTTTTTCTTTGTACTGTTCTGAAAGAGAAAATGTTATGGAAGCAAAATTGACCAGTGCATGAAAAAAACATGTTTTGCTTGCTTTTGCCTTATTATTAAGAAGCACTTATGACTTTTAATGGTGTCAAAGTGTGCATGCAGCTAATTGTGACACAAATAAAATCCTATTTAAAAATATTTCAGCAGTTCTTCCACAAGCTTTATTTAATAATATAGACTTTATTACCAATTTAACTGTGCAGATCACCGACACAGAGTCCAGTGAATTCTACTTGTAGGCTATCAGATATGTACCATGACATGTGTGATGTGTAGGGCAGAGTGATGCATGTTCAGAGCTCATGGATTACACGGAGAGGACACTTCACTGTGCCCACAGTGATCATTAGATGGCTGTGCAGTGACACCAGTGCAAAGCACAAGAGCCGTGTAATGAGTTTCTATTATTGTGTGTATCTAACTCAGCCGTCACGCCTTGTCATTTACAGACAGAGACGTTTCCTGGCTGTGAATTCATTTAAGCATTGCCATGGGGAAGAGTTCGGACTGAAACACGGGGAGATTTGACAACTCAGTGGACGAGAGAACGTGGAGGTGAAGATATGGTCATCACCGACAGAAACAGTGGCACCCCCGTACCCAAAAAGGAGCCCCAGAAGAAGACGAGGAGGAAGTCTCGCCCTCATGGCCTGCCCTCTCCGGCTCTCTGCTGTGCCTGTGGCCTATGCATCATGCTGGCTGGACTCAACATCACCCTGGTGGGAGCGTTCGCCTTCAGCACACTGGTGCCTTCTGCCAACCCCCCGATCATCATCGGACCTATCCTTCTGCTGGTGGCCTTTTCCTTTTTCGGGGCGTGTTGCGTGTGCAGCCGCCTCCCCCCTCCCCACAGCTCACGGAGGTCGAAGGTGGGCGGCAGGGGCGGCGGGCTGATGGGACACGGCGGGCTGGCTGGTGGGGCAGCGTTTGAGATAGAGACTAGTGAGCACACGCTGCAGGATACCACAGCTGTGCAGCTCAGTCCCACGTCGTCCCCTGGATCATCCCGGGCGTCCAGCCCAGAAAATGAGGCTCCCGATGTGGCCCTACCAGGGCCCTGCAAGCTCTTCACCATGGAGACTAACGGCCCTTCGTCTGTTTCCGCCACCGCAGTCTACTCAGCCTCCACAGCAGCAGGAGGGGAGGTGAGGCTCAACCTGCCACGTGAAGAAGTGGTCACCTAGCAGAGCAGAAACTCCTCCAAGGCCGGAGCGCTGCCAGTGTAAATATTCTTCTTGGCTGAGGGCTTGCTGAGTGTGATCGTGTCCTCTAGTTTACGTGGTGCCATATTTCTGGTTGTGAACAGTATGCTTTTGATCTTCTTGCTGTGCAGCCAACTGGTGATTAGCATGCAAAGTTAATAAAACATCCAAGTGTTTGTGGATCATGGGTTTCGGAATTCAAATTCCTACCTCTCTTGTGCTGTTTTTCCCCTACAGGTCTTTGTTTTTAACGTGGGGCATTATGAACACGGTCTGAAACCATGAACATTTATCTCTCACTGCTGCTCTGGCAGGTAGAAACCTCACCTGCCCGCAGTGATTTCAGAGGGCTGGAATGAAAAACATGATTGTTGATTTGTTCTGAAAACTTAAAGATTAGATGTGAAAGGTCAACAGTGAACTGTGCAGGTATGTTTGTCGTGACATTTGGCATTTTGTGTGCCGTTCTCAGTGCTGAACTTGTTTTGGGGGCATAAGATATTATAGGTCACAGGGGTCCCGAAGCAATATCCTCTCACCTGAGATTCAGTTCTCTGCATTTTCTACAAGTTAGTGATCACACGCTACTTGTCAACAATACATTTGTAACAAACAACAGTGTTTTACAGTATATTTACATGTAATTGTGTACAATGTTGGATCATGGAAGCGTTATTTCACTGTTATCACACCAACATGAACACTGTGAATATTAACACATTCTTTTCTGATTCACATGCACATTTTATTGAAGGTACTCAGTTTAATGATATTTTCAGTAATCCATATACAGTGTAATGCAGTTTAGTGAATTCGGGACTTACCTCATTATAAGGCATAAAATGTATCACAATGATGATTTTTATCATCATGAATTTGTATCTACAGTGGGACCCACACAAGAATGTTTTACAAATGCAACCTTATTAATTCCACAGTACTGAATTCTTGTTTTTAACGTTTGTTATGACAAACATTAACTTCATTTTTGGCAGAAGTTAACCTCCACTGGACCTTATATAGGCAAGCCAAGACGTCTGAAAGAGTTTAGATATTCAGATTGCATAAAAAAGTATCTGTTCCCCATCACTGTGATGTCTTCTTGTCAGTTATGAGCTGGTTTAAAGAGACATTCAAACCCTGATTTCCTTTGAAAGGAAAGCTGCCTTAGACTGAGATATCAGGATCAAACTAATGAGGGCTACAACAAAAGTGCACAATAGCATTTCTCTTCAGAAAGCCTTTGTTTGGCTCTGGATTTATATTCCACATCGTTAGGAAAGCCTCAACAAGTTTTAGTTTTTTTGTGGGTGTAACAAATGCATGCAAATGGCTTAAATGTTCCATCTCAGCAGAAGTTTATATGGAGTAGCAGGAGAGTCGACACCTGTGTGCAGATGATCAGAGCTCTCTCTTATACAGTGTTAACCTTCGTTTTTTGTGACACAGCTCCTCAAAAGAACCACTTTCTCTGTCAAAGCTCTCCCTCTGGTGCTGAGCTCATTTTCTGCATGTTCAGAGAACTGATTCATGGAAATGCAAACACCTTGTTGTGAACTATTGGTGTTATCTGTGTATTTAAGTTTGTGAAGCACTTCTACAACAATCTGGAACATGTAAAGGATAGAATATTTTTGTGAAGATCATAATTTGTTTATTTAAAAAAAAAAAGAAAAGAAGTAACAATCCAAATGTGAATCCTTCAAACGATATAAATAAAAAAGCTCTTTCAGTAGAACATGGGGTTGCTCATTATGTATGTGTGGCATAACACCGTGTTCTTGCTATATTGCATTTTGTGTCATCATCAAGTGAAATGAATAAAAATGTCCAACTGGATTTGTTATATGTTCTCAAACAAGTTCAGTGTGATCTTGTAGGATAGCAGCTGTTTCTTGAGGCAAACAAGACATAAAGCATAAATGATTCCCCAGATGTGTCTAGAAAACAATTTGCTAAACAGCTGGAAACTTTATGCTCCAGTTTGTCTTTCAGTGCCAAACCAGCTCCGTTTTCACCTGAAGGCTCCTTCCAGTGTGTTCTTACTCCACTATTGATTCATCTGCAGATTATTTTTGCAAACTGAAATAATTTTTAATATGGATTCGTCATTTGTTCCAACAGTTCAAACATAGTCGATTTACAGTCGTATAAAACAGACAACAGCTGCAAAACTTCACGCCAGAAACGAGAACTATTTGCATTATTGCTTGACAAATTGTCAGAGGCATCGAGTCACATGACTACGACTCGGGACTCTGTCCTGACTTGTGACTTGACTTGGGATGTGACTTGGGATTGGTCTGTCCTGACGTGTGCCTTGCTTTTCTTAACTTGAGACTTGCTTAACTTTACTTGGGAATTGACTCGAGACTTGACTTGGGACTTGCTTATCTTAACCTGGACTTGAGACTTGAAACTCAAGTTTAATTTATGCTGCGAATGATTTTAATCTTTAAAAAATTGTTGCTGATTATTTTTCTGTCCATCAACTGACAACTTTAGCCACATTGCCTCTGCTGTAAAAAATCTAAGCTCTGGTTGCTTGAAAATTTGTTGTGAAGAAGCAAACCAGAAATATTCCCTTGTCTTTTCGCACATCACATCAAGGTGCATCTGACTAAAGAGCTCAATATGAGCTCCTTCTGGCTCCTCTACAAGTGCGTATGTGCGTTCAAAGTTTTGAACACTGGATGGTGCCAGAGCCTCATTTCTGAGTTCCAGTGAAGTTATATAAAACGTGGCTGTCGTTTTACATCGAGCCAATAGATGTCAGTAGGTCATTATGAACTGTTGGCTCCTGTTGAGGCTATCAGGAGAACAAATGCTGTAGTAGATTACATGTAAGTGAATTTGGTGGCATTGTAAACGGCATATTGATGATTTGTCTGCAAAATCATTAGCTATTGTTTGCTGCTTTCACAAGCATTGTGTTGTGACGTTTGCAAGACAAACCTGCCAAAAGTGACAGTCGTCCACACTGTGCTTTCAGAAGATTTCTTATCGCTGTGTGAGAGTTGATTGTGTTTGGCAATCTCAGTTGATAGCATTAATGACACGATGCAATGAGAGTGTGAGTTTGATTGTCCACAGTGCTGATAAAGCTCCCTGTGCTCATGGAGATGATGACGGCACAGATCTGGGGTGGCCTACTTTCTGAGGCAGCCCTCAGATGACAGAACAGAATCAGGATCTCTCTTTCTATCAGAGGCTCCAAAAAATGGCTGATTTAAATTTCACAGTTGGGTTTTTGATAAAAGTTTAACAGTGTGAGTTTTACATTCACAGAGTCTTGGTTGGCAGTACCAAAGATTAAAGGCTACTGGGATTTAGAGATGCTGATTTATGAGGGGATGGGATATAAAAATCTGGTTTGCTTTGGTTTTATAATACGTATAAAAACAACAAGATTGTGTCTGACCTATTTTTTTCTGTTCTGCTCCTAATGATGCATGATGCATTTTTACATATAGTAACAATGGTCTTTGGTCACTGCAAAAGCCAGAACACTGCAGCTCTGCAGCATATAATGTGATTTTCTGTGATTATGCCTTCATCAGAACATTAACAGTGAAAACTACTGAAGCACTCTGCTGCTCAAACCCTGTCCCTCTCCACCTTTCAACTGCTTCCAGGTTTATGCTGCATTACAACTGTTAAACATGCCCACTTCCTGCATCTTCTGCCTGTTGGCCTTCACCGAAGGGGCTCATAAAACATATTAAATGTTTAGCCAGCTGGAGGCTGCAAGATTTATTGCCTCCTGGAGGTGCACAGGTTCGTAGGTAAGCTGCAGCCTGCACTCTGTGAGCAAAGGTCATGTAAAGGGGTCAGCTTTTACCGCTGCTGTTGCGCTTACTTGTTACAAAAAAGGACAAAATGTCAGGCACCCTTTGCCCTTTGAACCTCCATGTCTCCCTTGTGTCCTCAGATTTCTCTTAAAAATCATTTATTAAGCACTTTAAGTGGAAAAAGCTTTTGTTTCCACGAAAAGATCCTTCCATACATTATATTGAACAGTGCAGACAGTGCGTGAATGCCGACTTCCTTATTGCTAAAATGAAGTCATAGTTCTTTGATATCTTCCTTGGCGTGACTGTTTCATGCCAAATTATGGGTAATGATAAATGTTTTCAGAGGGCACACTGTCTGATGTCCTGACCTGGTATCTTTTATCACTTTCGACACGTTTCTATCACGTGAACCTGGTGACTGCAAAATATTTGTTTTACAGTTGACACTGTGTTTGATTTCTGTTAGAAATCCGAGAGAAAAAATACTTAAAGTGGGGCAGACATGCTGTAAACAAGCAGTAGTAAATGTTGACATTACCACTGTTTGTCTCTTTCCTAACACTCTATTTGCATGTTGCATCCATATTGATAGATTGCAGGAACACCTCCAGTGTCAGCATGCTTTTTCCAGCAACACAGTGTTGCAAAATCAAGAAAGGCTGCTGGTACGGCAAATATTATCAGAGTACAGTCTCTCTTTGTTGACATCTTTGAACAGATTGTGACATTGCTCTTGTTCACATAGATATCAAGATGCAGCAATGACTGACACTGATGAGATACGGTGTAAACAACCGAAAAGGAGATTAGAAGCAAACATACGCAGCTTTCCTCAGATGCCTCCTTGTTTATCATGACAAGATGCTGCACAGTGACAAAACACTGCTGCAGACACACATACACCTGCAATCACAAGCATCCCATCCGCTCTAAACCGGAGTGTGGCGGATCTCGACGCACTGTTCATGCGCTCCTATGTGGATGTGCTTGTGTGTGAGAACACGCTCAGTTGAATGAGTCGCGGAGGAGGGGGATGGAGGGTGTAATCAAGCTGAAAAGATTAGGGGAAGACGAGCTGCTGAGGATCTATGGGAGCAGACACTGGTTATATAACCCCAACCCAGTTCACTCCGCTTCCAAAGAGACTGGGGCGGGGGAGATGGGGGGATTTACTGAACTGGGGTGAATCCTTGTGTTTAGACCAAAATGAATGCGGCCATCGGTTATCTGCACGCACTGTCAGCTCAGATAACAATAGGTGTCAAATTCTTATTCAATCTCCAGGTCAATGAGGAGGTTACATATTGTTTTGTCAGAAAAATCATTGCCTTTTTGTAGTCCAGGAGAAAATGCCAATGATTGTGTTGTTATTGACAAAGTGTCCACTTTGGTTATTGCTTCACTGCACCGGTGAGCACAAAATATTCTAGGCCAGCCCTGCAACCCTGCAGGTGTTTACTCAAGATTGGTCTCTGAGTACCTTTGAACATGTGATTTGATGAGAAAACATATCACACAAAGTGTTGATGTGGGTGTTTTGGTGTGCCATGTGCCATGTGCCATGTGCCGTGCGGTCCTCGAGACAGCTTGGCTGTTTTCGTAGGTCTCTATAACAGGAGCAGTTTGAGGGCGATACGGAGAATAAAGCACCCCACAGATCAGGGGGCAGAGCATCAGCAGATTTTGATCAAAACCAACGAGGGTCCTAATAGTAATGCGGCAGCGCTCTGCATACCAATGCCCGCTGACAATGGGTCCCTTGCCATTCTTAACTCCTCCATTCACCCTCAGTAAATGGCAGTTTATTCAAGTGGCCGGAGTGTTGCATAACCTCGCCTTTCACACGTCTATATGTGGGCCCTGGGAGAAGGAAACATACACAGCAGCGCTCACAGAGAGGAGCCCAATGCGGCTCTGGGAAAATATAAAAGCACAAGCATGTAACAGGGTTGACCACCAGGACATAGCTTGATGTGAGAAGCATTAATGCAGAGCCAGTCAAATCAATCACTCTTTCCTATACATCCCACCATTAACAAACACAATCAGTGTTGCTTTCAGTTGCTTTAGTAATGCCTGGCTACCAGGAACCCTTTGTTGACAGCTCTCCCCACCATGACTGGGAGTCTCTGACCTGTTCTGTGAATCTTATCCTTTCACATGTGGCCCACTGTTTAACCAAGCAAATCAATAGACAGCCCGAAAATAGAACAGTGATGTGTCAATATTTAAAGATGACTACTAGACAAATATTCAACCTGTGAGTCCAACAAGCCACAACAATATTCTGTCTGGAATAAGGCTGTGTAGTAAACAATAGTGAAGTGAGTTCCACGTGATTTGATAAAAAATAACTTTTAATCTTACATCCGGGGGTTGAAGCCAGGATAGTGTGTACAGAAAAGTGTTTTTGATGGATCATGTTTAATAAGACAGCTGCACGTTATGGTGACACAACAAATGAATGGATACTGTACTGGGATGTCCTGGGGTGCGAGGGCGTTGGTAAACAACATGTGGTACCAGCGGATTCCAGCAGAGGCCCCCATTTTTCAGAGAAGTACCGGGGCGATGAGTGAAGTCCCACTTCCACACAGCAGACTGCTTCAGACCGGTTTGTGTGCTCCACATTTAAGGGAGGCTGTCACACTCGGAAACTCAACATTGGACTCAGCTGCCAGCTCCTTCGGTGCCTTATTGCACCACTGTGATGTGGTCACCTGCTTATCATCTATGAATTGGCAAGCACATCTGATTGTTTTATGTGCAGCAGTTGCACAAAGGGAACTCCTTATGATGTGTTTCGCAGTAAAGGCAATCTTCAGTCATTACAATGCAGTGCCAATAGCCACTTATTGTGCCCTTGTCCCACATGCTGTTACGTCTCCTTCTGTGGTTTTGTAATGCTATGATGATAGCCTGCCATGTGGGTCATCTCACTGGACAAAGGATGATAAGTAGTTTTGTACCTGTACACTGTTCAGTTTACCACTTAAACACATATTGCAGGGAATGATAATGATACGATCAGTAAGAGGAGACGGTTGAAAAAATACCCTCGATTAAATTAAAGGCCTCATCTCAGCGTCCCTCAGCGAGCCATGTGTTGCACATCATGTATTCACTAAGTCGCCCTTAAATAAATAATGACAGGCTGATCTCATGACAGAGTAGAGTATGGACAGCCACGTCATGATGTATGATACACATGATTGTTTACATTCAGTCATTCATTTTGAACCACGAGCACACAGCGACGACAAACGCAAAACAACAGAGAATAAACAACTTAAATGAAATATCTAAACATTTCAGAAGCAGGTCTATTGCAAAGGCTAACGGTCCACAATAAGCTCACTACGACATGTTGAAATGCAAAATCAAATGACACATAGTGGCTGTCACAACATTTTTTTTTAGTAATTCAGTTGCAAAATGTTTCTTGCAGTTTGTCACATTAATGAGAATACAGCTGTTAGAAATGAATATTTAATTTGAAGCTGACTCTCTGCCAGCTGTAGGTTGAGCAAACGTTAGCTGTCTCCATCAAGCTCCCAAGTTTTATAACGTCAAAATGAAGTACAGTGGTTATTTTTTTTAAACCACCAGTTTTTTGTGGTTTATTAGCAAACAATTTATTGCAGACTGTCATGTTAATGAGAATAAAGCTATTTGAAGTTAATATGTTAAATATAAGCTGACTCTGTGACAGTTGACTCCATAAAGCCCCCAAAACTATATGTCCACAGAGTGTGGTAGTTGGCTACATGCTAACAGCATTGTTTACTACGCCAACTGGTACTTCCACAACTTTTTCTTGCAGATTGTCACATGACAGCTGAAGGCCAAGCTACCATTAGCCGTCTCCATCAAGGTCCTGATGCATTAATGTTGTGTCAGAATGGAGTACAGGGGTCAGCCACCATGCAAACAGCATTGATAAGCTGTCGTAACTGTTTTTAATGGTTTATTAGCAAATTGTGAAAATACAGCTATTGTGTAAGTAAATAAAACATTATGTCCAAGCTAAGCTGACTGCGACAGCTGGAGGGCTAATGTTAGCCATCTGTCTCTATTAATCTCCTAAATGATATCCTGTAATAACACGCAACGCAGTAAGGAAACAAAACAAGCTAATTAATTATAACATATGATAATATAAGCATTTAGACGTGGTTAATGTACATTTTTAATCCACGTTAAAATTGGATTTCCCATCCACTCTTGATTCCCAGTCGCAGCCTGCCACTCGGTCTCTTCTGTAGCTTCCGATCCGTATCCTACAAACCCACAATGCCTTACGTTGTTCCCCGCCACTTACGTCACGATCCTATTCTCTATATACGCATGCCGCAACACGCTACCAAAGGCCACCAAAGTGACTGAAAATCCTTTTCCGGTTGGAAGCAAGGATTTAATTTAGTAGTTTACTGGTTGACACTGGCCACCTGTGGAAACGAGGAAGCCCGTCTCGCTGTGCGGCCAGTTTCATAGCAGAGAATTGGTTTGCCATGGCAGCGGCTATCGGCACACACGGCACTGTGGGGGTGGCCGGTCTATGTCAGGACTCATTACCATCCACCGCCTTGGTGGATGTCTCTTCCAAGAGTCCTTTAGAATGAAATAAAAGAGAGATGCTTTACACTTTAATGACTTTCCCACAGTGGCTCTCCAAAACAACAGCTCCCCTTAAATTGCTTTGCCCTGGCTGAGACTGGAGGAGAGTCCCCACTGCTCAACAGAGGAAGGGAAATACTGAGTCCACTGTCTGTCCACTCGGCAAGGCCAGCCAACAGGGAGGGAATAATCAGGTCTTTATGTGGCATGGGGCCTACAGGGGACAGCCTTCGTTTTGTCCCCACAGCCCCCTCTCTTATCCCGGGCTGATTGTTCCTCTAGATCCAACACATGGTCACGTTGCAAACCCCCCTAAAACTCCAAACTAGGGTTTATGCACCTACTCTCACCAGTAAACCGTGACCCATCAGCCGGTGGATGTCCAGTTTAAACAAACAGATGTGGCAATTTGTTCTCTCACATGTGTTTTAATAGCACTCTTTTCCTGGTAGTTGTTCTTGTTTAGATCTTCAGCTGGCAGGTTTATAAAAGTAAATATCCAGAGCTGTGATTTAAGTGGCTGACAATGATCACATGGCCACTGTCTCCTTCCAAATGCGTTGTACAGGATTATCTGTTTTGTTGGAGGTGGCTGTTGACAGAAGAACAACTGGACAATTACCAAAGGGTGAAACTGGTGTACTTACTTCTAGTTAATGGAAAGAGGGAAGAAATGTCAACAATAGTTGCTGTAAACACAATCCTCATGTTGGCTCCACATGATAAATGTTGATCTTAAAGTCACTTACATAACCACTAAGATCCACGAAGCAGTGTACCCAGCAGAGTGAGTTTCTTTCCACAGCTTTAATCTCCTGGAATTTATTTTTAATGAAAATAGATGGCCGCATTGTTGCAATAAAGAGTTTGGTTATTTTATTAAAATATGTTGAGGTTAGACAGTATTTAATTAGATCTTTATTAAAATGCTACACACATTTTCTCTAACTTATGCAATCAGTTAAGCACTAATTCGTCCGTGTATAAAAGCATTCATTCATTTAATCATCAGTGAGTTATGTGTCTGTCTTGTTTCAAGTTTCAAAGTTTCGTAACTTAACATTGCTAATTTTAGCCGTGACTTTGAGTGAATAATTTTCCCTTTCAGTTGTATCTTCTTTCTGCGAGGTGTCAGCAAACAAGGCCCTGTTAAAGTGGATTACAGCCAGTGACGGCATGTGTAATAAAATATAATCCCTGCTGTAGCTGTAAATCCTTACTGAGCCAGCTGTGTGTGTGTCTGTGTGTGAGTGTGTGTGTGTGTTATAACCAATCATAAGGGTATGTATGTTAAGTATGTGCTCTGTCTAAACTTTCTCTGAAAACACAGGCGTCAAACAATATGACTGTATAGTAATACTGACAACTTACAAATCAAATTTCCCGTTATATCTGTCGCCGCTGCATAAGTAGGTCATTTGATCTTGTGATGTTCTTCTGTTATCTAAAAACCTGTGATATTGACCGGTGACCTGTCCAGGACGTTGCGCTGTTATCTGCCTCGTGCATGCTATGACAATAACCACTGCTGCTTTCACCCACGCATAAAAAGAAATACGTTTGAGTGAAAGGATGATAAACTAATGAAGTTACTGTTTTCTCTAATTTATATATTATTGAATTAAATTATTTTTAATTTGTCAGGGAGAGACTGGACTGGAAGGGCACTCACAAGCTCAAATCTTCACCAAGGCCATGCTCTATCTCACAGTGTGAACAAATTCTAAGGAAAAGATAATTCAAATTTTAATGGGTTCTTCCTCAGCCGATGCTACACCCATTCACCAAGTTTCATGAAAATCAGTTCAGTTGTTTTTCTGTAATCCTGCTGACAAACAAACACCACCTCCTTGACGAATATAATAAAATTGTTATGTATGTTTTGGCATTTTTTACCACACCAATTCTGAAATTTGAAGTTGACATTTGTGGGTGAAATGTCTGAACAACAGATTAACTGATTGTCATGAAATTTGGTTCTGACGTTCATGTCATTATTATATATTTGGTGAGCTTTTAACCTTTGCATTAGCGCCGTCATCAAGTGAAAATCTCTATTTAATCTCTGTTAGTTCATCTTGTGACCTAAACTAAACTTGCAGGGCCCAAACCTACTTCAAGGCTATTCCCAACCTTGCAATGTCAATGAAAGTGACATTTCTTTTGTTTATCCTCACCAAAATTGATCAGTCTTTCTTGCTCCATGCTACACCCTTCCACCAAGTTTCATAAAAATTGTGCAAATAGTTTTTCTGTAATTCTGCTAAAAAACAGACAAATAAGCTTTGTGTTTAGTGCTAATTAGCAAATGTTAGCACGCTAAACTGAGATTGTGAGCATGGAGAACGTTTGCCTGCTGAACGTTTTCCCACTCTCATTGTGAGCATGTTAGCATGCTGATGTTACCTTTGACCTTTAAACACTGCTGTGCCGTGGTATAACCTCACAGGTGCTTATTGGACTGCAGACCCGTGTGATGACATTGACAAATGACAGTCGCAGTTATCTTGTTCTCACTAGCATATGGAGCACATCCAGAAGGGAATAAAAGAAGAAATGACCTTGAGTTGATAAGTTCATCTACAAAGGGGCTGTGAAATGAAGGCCCTGTGTGAAATCAGGTATTGTTCTGTTCCCGTCAAATTTGTTTTGAGTCTGTGCTCTACTCCACTAAACTAAACTCCTCCTCTTTTCGTGATCTGATTACAAGCATCCACCTGTTGATGTCGATGAATAAAGACTGAGAGGAAAAAGAAAAGAAAGAAGATCATGAAACTGGAAACCAGACATTAGGACGTGTAACTGAGATGGAATAAGAGCAAACTTGCCGCTAAATGAGACGTTGCATAATACGTAGTGTGAACTGAGTCCGTAACCATGTCCTATATGTTGGATTGAGCACATACAAATATAGCTTTACAACTGCTCTAAAAGGAGGCCTGGGTTTACAGTGGACATAAAAAAAGGTCAGGCGACACAAGGATGCAGCTGTTTCCCCAACTTTCCCTGACTCATGGCTTTGGCACAGCTGACTCATGAAGAACAAAGTCACCTCCCTTGCATCACGCTCACATACTGCTTACATAGAAGTCTGACTGTGAAGACACTGTAGGTGGTGGCTTTTCCCTTTCCTCCCTTCGTGTTTATGGATGTCATTACAAGTGAAGTCTTATGAAAGTTGAAGGATTGGTGCAACTCTTCTTATGTCTTGAGAAACAGAAAGTTTTCAAAGAAATTCAAACTTTTAAATGGATCTCATGGTCCAGGAAGGGTAACATGACATAAAAATGGATGGACGAAAAACAAGGTTTAGACGTTTAACACATTTTTAAAATTACTATTTTGAAAGTATTTTAAGTCATGCAGTAAAAAGTGCCATAAATTATTATAATTGTGAATACATGTGTAAGTTATCAACATTATGTCTCATTTGTTGGTTTGGATTAGCTCTCTTTTCATCAACACTCTAAAGATGTTGCTCATTCGTGTAAAAGGCTAGAGGGTTTACATGCAGTAGATGTTCCATTCAGTAGTCCAACAGCTGTTAAAAAATAAACATTTTATTTATAAATTTATTTTGATTTTGGCACACTAACTACATGCATAGACTATCTGTAACGATGGACACCATGTCTCAGGTGCCATCTTGCACTTGTGACATTTGGAGTCTGACAAAGACTTGAACCACAGCATCGCGTTCCCACCTCAACATGCAATCGACCCATTATAGGATAATGCTAACTGTCAATTATGACTATACACCTCCCTTTTAAGGCATCGAATAACTTAATTGAAACAAAACCTAAAATTTACACAAAAACATCAGCATGATAAGACCAACTTCAAATGACAGAAATCATCTTTGGTAAAAATGTTGAGTGAAACCGATGTGTCCCTCCCAGCCACCAGGGGGCGATCGACACATTTCAGCTTGACCTTTTGGACTCCATCTTTATATAGTAGTCTGCATGTGCTGTATGAGGTGTATTTAAAGCCCCATTAATATTATTTTTCTCTACTACAGGGCAGAAGAATACCTCAACAAGCTGACAGTGTAAGTACCGTTGAACTCAAATTGAGATATAGCATAAGAAGGTGAACATGGTAAACATCATACCTGCTGAATATGTTTGCATTGTCATTGAGAGCATGTCTGTATGCTGATGTTTGCATTTACCTTGAAGCAGCACTGTGCCCCAGTTTAACCTCCCAGACGGCATGATTGCCATCACACAGATGAATGACAGTCACAGCTATCTTGTCTCAGTATGGAGCTAAACAATGGGTACTAAAATAGGGACGACCAAGGGAACTAAAAGACAAAATTAGCGACCAGAAAGACATTTTCTGCGGTGTAAAATTTGTGTTCTGTGTGAAAATAGTCATATAAAAAACCATGGTAAAAGCAATGCTTTTATGTGCAAATTATGAAATTAATTAAAAATTATTGAAAAATACTTCAAAAACAGATAATCCTTGAGATATCTCGACTTCTTTCAACTTTTTTATAGCTGTTTGTTTTTAATTTTTTTTGTGCAAATTGAAAATACACTTTCGAACAGATGCATGAAAACGAACTTATTGAGAATACTGCATTCCCTTTTTGCACAAAGTGACATCTCTTACAGAGTGTTCTCTGCAGTTTTGTATAATTGTCATTTAGTTCAGTGGACTTCCCCTTTCACCTGAGCTCAAAGGCTTTGGGAGATGCCAGGCTTGCTGTGCTCGGTGTCAGTGTCCCTTACCCTGTGATTTGCATAAGGAGAGCCATGTGACGCAGCCAGCGTGATGGTGAGCTCAGCGTAATCAAGAGGCAATAAGGAGACACTGCTGTCACACAACCAGACGATGAATGGCTCCTGTCATTTCATCTTCAGATCTGTGGCTCCTCTGGAAACTGATGCAACATTGTAAACAGCTTGACAACATAAGAACATTTTATTTGATGTAATGCAGCAAAATGATGAGAACAAGATTCACACATCTGTTATATTAGAGCTTTATCCTCTTTCTCTGTGCCGGGAAAATCAGACTGTTTGAAAGATTGTTAAATGCATCAGTGCATGAGGATCATGTGCTTTTTTTGGCACTTAGTTGACTGTAGTGGGAACAAGTGTCCTCTTTATGGAGAAAAATCAACACTAGACTGTCCTCCCCCAAAATACAACACCACGAGCAGCTTAATACGACCATAGTAGAAGTTACGAAGGACTCCAAGGTGAAAGTGATGTTAGAGAGTGTAAAACCAAAGGGGAAAGCAAGGATATAAAGAGTATAAAGAACAACAAAGTCCATGTTTTACATCACTAGTATAAATACCTCATTCTTGTAGTTTTGTCCGTTTATTTTACTTTTTTTAATCATCTCTTTCACACCTTAGCCATGTACTTTTCCCTTAACCTGTAACAAAACAAAATTGCGACTTTAACAGCTTGTTTGAAACCATTATTTATGAAGACATGTTGATCTTCTGCTTCATTTGAGGGTAGGAACAAAGACTTATGTGGTCGTATTGTTTGAAGGACTTGTTGAGAAAATAGGACAGAAGTGGCGAAATGGAAATGAAGCGTGTGCAAGAAGTAGAATAAGATTCTTTTTGTTCTACTTTTACATTTTCTCAGTGAGCTAATCCTCCACCAGATTTCACTACAATGAATGGGTGACAGGTAGTTTCCATACACAGCCCGGCAATAAAGCATTAAGATTTCGGTTATATCCGGAAAAGCGGAACTGTTTCTTCCTTAAACCGGGATTTGAACACGCAATGTTCTGGTTTTACCATGCAGCCTCACTTCACTCCACCTGGTTCAGTGTCTGCCGGTGCAGAGAGTACAGTCAAAGAGGCTTATAGCCGTCCGCTCTTAATGAGGCTTTGCACACTCTATGCCCCCCTGTCAAGAACAATGACCCAGCTGTGTGTGGCCCTTTTCCCTTTGGTGTGGGAAAACATATGGAAAAGCTCCGTAAGCAGGTCAGTGGAAATGTAATGCGTCCTCAGCCGTTACTCTGTGTATTTCTGTGGTGTTCTGGCCACAGATGAAACACAGCTGCATGTTGTTTAGTGCGTCAGGAACGCAGCATGCTCAGGTGTTTCCCAGACTGCTCATCAAAGGTAAAGAACTTGCATAGCACCTTGGGACACATTGATAGAGAACATGCATCATATACTCAGATTTTCTAATTCTGCAGGGCGATTACAATTCAGCGTTAGCAGATCACCAGGCCAGTTTTGCATGAGTAGGCGGCTTCTTATGTTTGAAGTTTGAAAGAGGCTTTAAGCACTCGCCTAATAATGGAGCCATTGAGATCCGATGGGGCTGAACTCACTATGAATAAACAAGCCCCTCTTACATAAACAGCGAGCAAGGCCAACTCTAATTATCATATCGCCACAAACAATGGGCTTCCGAGTTGAGCTTCGTGGTGTCAGGATTGGTTTGGACATTTTTTTTTATGATGGGTTTGAACATTTAGTGACATCATCCTACTCTTCACTGCAGCGTGATACAGTGATGAAATCAGAGGTGCCAATTATTTCTCTCTGCACTGAAGTAAGTTTCATCTGGTGGTAAAGCGCAATAATAGGATTAAAAAATATTGATCTGATTTTAAAACAAGGAGCGTGCATGTACCTCTCCGTGCTGTTGTACAGTACAATGACCATTAGGTTGTTATTCATCCTGCCCCTCTGTGCAGGTCATCCGGGGTCATTCCTCCTGTCAGTTATCCTCAGTTCAATGGTCCAAGTGCAAAGTTATTGATTATTAGGGTTCTTATGCAGCTATTGTCCCTTTCTCGTGCTGTTTATGTCAACCCGACCTTTCCTTGACCTCATGACAAGTCAACGAGGCTATTCACAGTCAGCTAAGGACAAAGGTAGCTCCAGAAATAGAGCTTAATAAAGCAGAAGGTTGTGTTATTTTTACACTGAAACTTGAGGTTGAAATATATATATTTGAATATATGATATGATATGTATGTATGATATATAGTAGGCAATAGGAGGTCAATAAAAAAATCTCATAAACTAAATATCTTAGGTGGTCTGATGTTTGGACAAAACAGACAGACTTCACTCTGGGTCTTTTACAGCAAAAATGATTAAACAATTAATTGATTGTTGATTTTATCCTTAACAATCCTAAACCCAAAGATATCTTAAAAATCATATAAAACTAGACTTTTCTGTAATCCTGCTGACAAAAACATAAAAAAGACCTGCTTGTTGTAAAGAAACAAGAAAACCAGCAACCCTTCACATTTGAGCGGAATAAACCAGAGATTTCTTGCTACTTTTGCTATATTGAACGACTGTAATTATCACAATTCAGATACATTTGTTAGCTTACATAATCATGAGATGTAAGTATGCTGTATATGTTTTTTTTGTTGTTGTTTTTTTTTGTTTTTTTTTTTACATATGTAAGGTATAGAAATAACTTAGTGTTGACTTTTGGTTTTACAGAGAACAGTTGTCCTGTGTTTGTTAAACCCATCAATCCACCTTGACCTCCTCTATTTACGGACTTTGTCGCTCTTTGTACTACACCACCTGGCTTCCTCTTTTACTCCTGTCATTATTACTACACCCACTAGAGATCGTTGCCTCATAGAATTGTGAATATAGGTTGTAATATGCTGCTTGCACAAACTACCCATAGTGTCGTTTTTAGGGAGAGGACAGTCTCCAACATTTGTATCTGATCACACAGTTCAACAAGTTCAAAGTCATTTTGCCAGATAATCATCATCGTAAAAATAGTAAAGTGACAATAAAAAGGAAAGTGAAAACAAGGCTGGTTTTATACACATGAATAAAACCTTGTCCCGTTATAAAAAACTCCTGCTAAACTTTTACACTATCAAAGGTTGAACAGAAAACAAGGTGTCAGAGAGTCATTGTACACTTTAACCTGATCTTGGCTCCTGTTCAATAGATTTTCTCTCACAGCTCTGGAAACATAAAGAGGCCATTTGTTGTCTTTGTGTAGGAGTTTTAATTAAGATGGCTCAGCTAAATGTCTCTGTCAGCGTGTGCATGCACTGCACTGTATCATGGAAGATTGGATAATAGCTGCTTCAGTCTGTACTCGGTGTTGGACCCCAGAGAGGGACAATCAGATGCTCCTGGCCTGACTTGGTTCGGGTCGAGTCGGGTGATGTTACACGAACAGGCCGCTGTGTGCCAGCTAAATGAATTGGGTCCATGCTGAAGGACAATTCCTGTTTTATCTCGCTGTCCCTCTTGACAGCTCCTGTGCCACAATGCACGGCGCTCTGCAAATACAGTTCCCACGGTGCAGCGGGCAACCTGGGACTCACAGCGAGACTGGTGCTGTAAGAGAGCACCAGTGTGTGCTTACCTGAGTGTCTGTTTGGATGCCGAGCATGCAAGGGGAGTGATTAAATGACACCCAGAGAACAGGGTCGATGAATAAACTTTAAGATACAAAGAAATAAGCAGACAATGTCAGCTTTTTAAACACCCACTATGAGAGTTCAAAGGACAGGGGAAGCTTTATGCAGGTAGAAAGAAATGACCTTTTGGCGTGCCATTGTGGAAACTTTCTTTGGGAACCCAAAATTACAAAGAAGATGTGAAAATGCTGTAGAGGAAGTTGGCCCAGACATGCAAGAAGGGAGCAAAAAAGTGCATCTAGGTCATGGTTTGTGCTTTTCCAACATGTGGAAAATATATATTCCAGGCTGTTTGAGGTATTTTGACGTAAAGAATTTCCCTTTAGGCAACTTTATTTTGGGAGGATTTGTAAACTCTTTGGGACCCACTCAGACAATCTCTCCTTAATGTTTATTTAAGGCCAAACATGAACAGATTTCAATTTGTAATGTTTGCATGAAATTTAATTAAGTGTTTTCATCTGAGTTACATTAAAGTACAAGGGGCATTTTGTTTCCAGAAAGAATTTTGCACAGAAAAGTTCCAGATGTATACAATAAGTTGTGTAACAGTTCTGGTGCTTTCAAATGCAACAGGAGTTTTATCTCCTGCAGTCTGTCTGTGAGCTCCTGCACATCTCTAGTCATTTGACAAAAATGCTTAACATCCCTGCAAAGTTAAATAGTTAATAAAAACTAATAAAGATAATCAAATATAGATAATTAAAACATAATTTAATCAGATCTGTTGCCAAACTGCTTTCTATATTTTCTTTCGTTCTGTTTCAGGAGATATTGTTGGGTACATTATTCAGTTATTATATTCATTAGCACTGCAGCCTTGAGGTTTTCCCGTCTTTCTGCAAAGTCCCCACTGCTCTGGCCACTGGAGGGCAATCCCTAGCTTCAGACTTCATAGTGGTTCCACTGGTTTTGAGTCTTGTGATTTCACACTGTGCACCTCAGAGGATAAAGGTGAGCAGGAAGAGAAAGCAGTTTTATTTTCTTAATATCATCTGCTACTTTAATTTTTAAAAATGCCCAGCATGTTGTTCATATTCCATACACTACATCACAGTTCCGGTTTTGTCTTTCCTGCTGCTCTAACTTTGTTCTCATCATGCAAATAAGCACGTTATCTTGCCTGGTGCTAAAATGGATCTAAACAGTTTGAAAGTTTGGCAGGCAGCACAATATATTTTCAGTAGCCATTCGTGCTTTCACTCTACCACTTTACAAAGTTCTGCAGAAACTGGAGGAGTTGTAATGTTAAAAAAGAAAGTGACTTCCTGGTGTTCAATTGTACAAACACGGAGGTTTTTCCTCTTCCGTCTGATGATTCTCACGAATAGTATCTTGATGTGGAGCCACACCTTTATTTTGCCAGTTGGTGAGATTAACAAACTCAGGTGAAGGCAATCTTAAAAAGGCTTCAAACGTTGAATAAATAAACCTGTGTGTACTGGAGAACAGTTTTGATGAACTTGCATAAAAGCTGACACTGGCCTGCACCATACTGTTGTGATCTCAAAGTAATAAAATAAGTTTAATGCAAATCCTTTCTTACCTATTTTTAGACATAAACATGTGCTGTTCATGAGCCTTTGGTTTACTGCAGTGGGTCAACAGCAAGTCATGTACAATCAGTAATAAACAATCAGTGTTTCTTGCTATTTATAGCCCTGATATACATAGACATGTATGTCCAGCTCAATATACATTTTATGGCAGTGTTGTTTGAGGGGGCAAATAGATAAATAAAGTGCAGCAACATGCAAATCTCTTCCACAATAAGAGGCTTTGTTTCTCAGTAAAAAGTTTGTTTGTTTGTTCTGCAGATGTTTTGGAAAGTTTTGGAAATGTCCTGGTGACAGGTCAACAAACCCACAGTTGTGAAAATATAGCTGCCTCTGGGGGAGAAAAAAAAAGAATTGAACAAGCCCCCGCTCTTCCTTTTTGTCACCCATTAGCCACAAAGTTCTCATGCTGGATAAGGTTATTGAACTCATGAAACAAATTGTCACTGAAAGCCACTACACGGCCTGACTGGACTGCTGCATGAATCAGCCTTTAACAAGTAATAACTCCAAATGGTATCAGACATGAAAACGTACAAATGCTATCATTTTGATACAGATACACTGATAAGATTTCTCTGAAAGGGTAGAGTCACATGTCCCCGTCTCCTTGTTTGAGCTGCTAAAAGTCAAACATCTGTGGGAAAGATTATGAACCGTCTCTCCACACTGTAATCTCAGTTATTTCACCTTGCCAGTGACGTAGGTTGTCTTGCAGAGACAGCTGCTCTGCCTGGAGTTTCACAGGAGTGATTATCATCATGATATGTGCTTTATTTACTTTGTAAGGAATAACCCTGAATCTGTACGGTACATTCAGAGGAGCTGCCAAGGTTGGTGTGTTACTCAAAGGAAGAGTTAAAGTGACCTTGGCCACCTTGATTGTTATTGCTGATTATCTAAAAATATAGCAACCAAGTTTGTTATAAAAAAAAAAATGCATATTCCTGATCAAAAGATACCAAATGTTGACTGTCTTAAAGAAGTGTATAAAGCCTCAAGGTGTGACAAGTGAGGTCAATGTGAAAGTGCCTTAAACCTGCATTCTTTCAAACGGCCAGCAGGGGGCGACTCCACTGGTGAGAATGCCTACAAGTTGAAGAGAAAATGACCCTACTTCTTACTTGATTTATTACCTCGGCAAACATTCTCATAATGAGTTTAAGGTCTCAATCACTCGCTGCAAATCATCTTAAATACAGGATGATGGTCATTTTGTAACTTCCATTCCTATTAAGAAAAATGGTCCCATTCAGTGTAAAATAGAGCCATGTATGCTTTAGGGCACTTCAAAATAACCATGAACTTGTTTTTCATAGTTGTCCGTGTTTTTGTGTCAGAGTGAAAATAAAAGCTCAATACTTAATAACTCTAATAAGAAAAATATTGTAATAAATATCTTAACTTATTGTAATTATTTTAACGTCATGTCTAATTGGCTTTAAATGCACATTGCTGGGACTTTATAGCATTAAAACAGAACACTTTCACAACAACTCACACAGTCAAGATGTGGCTTTGTTTCACGCTGAGCTCCCCACACATGCTTTGACGCATGCTTTTTAGCTTCAAAGAGTACGAGACGTGCGTCTGTCTAATCGCTGGACGCTCTGCGGTCTCCCTGCACCCCCGCTGCTTCATGACCTCCCTCAAACCTCTGCCCTCCACCGGGGTGATCCTATTACTCTGAACAGGTCGCAGACGGACACCGAGCGCACAGCCTTATGGTAGAATGCGTCACTCCCGTCCACTGTGCATCATTCTGTTTTGATTACTGGCTGTGGATTAGAAGAAAATTGATTCACCATGATGACAATCCTTTGAGTGACAACGCAGCAGTTTGTACTCTTCACTCCTACTTCGCTCATTTACCATACTTGTTGTTGTGCCGCCGGTCAGTGTGTGTGTGTTGGATGTACTGAGGAAAATAAAGGATTTGCTGGGATTAGGCCCTTGCAACAGACTAATGGCAGTAGGAAACTTGCTGTGGCACCATCAGATACATGATCAGCCCTTAATCTTGCAGGAGCTCAAGGGGGTGTAGGGGGTTGGAAAGGGCACTGCTTTCGTGTAATCATTTTTAAATCTCTGGGTTAGAGCGAGGCCTTCAGTGTCGAGTGAGTGATTTACCCGCTGTTGTAGGCAGATTGCAAGATTCACAAAAGACGTAGAAAGTTGCATGACAGCGTCAGCGTGGTGTGTGTGTGAGTGCGTGTGTGCGTGCGTGTGTGTGTGTTTGTCCTCATCTTTTGTCTGTCTGAGATGGCTCGCTAACCCTGACACGCTGTTGGCGATTATGTAACAACAGACCCCAGTCTGTGTCTGTGATTTGAATCAGCACTTGATGGCAACAAAGACACTGAGCTTGGCTTGTTTTCACAGCAGCACAAATTATATATATACACAAGAAAAATGATTATAAGAACAAAATGATTGTCAAAACTATTTTTTCCAGTGGAAACCCATGTTTGCAGTAAATACACAAAAATACTTGATTGTGGCTGTGTATTCAAAAGTACAGACACGATCTTTAACCCAACGGTTCTTTAAGGATTTGGGATTAAATGAGGACATCTTGTTTAAAAATTATGCCTGCAATTTAATGGAGCAATTCCATAAAGCTGGAGCACTCAAAAGAGTCAGATTTAACAAAGTCTACTGTTATGTTCGAGGTTCGGGAGCTTTAATATCATTATGCTAACATGCTCACAATGACAATCCTAAAATATTAATGTTTACCAGGCATATTGTTTGTATGTTACCAGGCTAACATTTGTTAATAAGCACTCAGCATAAACTACATCTGAAGCTGTTTTTCCTGTGATTAATTTGCATGTCACTATATATTTTTTAAAGTCATTTCACAAAGAAAGTGAATATCAAGTGGTGAAAAAACAAAAAACATTTTTTTTTACCCACATACACATACACTATGTAACTGTTTACAGGAGGGAACCTAAATTCCCTCAGAGTATTTTGCTAAATGAAACCGAGAAGATAAAAAAGCTTAGGGAATCCGCAACTCAGAC
Organism: Serranus cabrilla; assembly: GCA_903364295.1. Taxonomy (NCBI): domain Eukaryota; kingdom Metazoa; phylum Chordata; class Actinopteri; order Perciformes; family Serranidae; genus Serranus; species Serranus cabrilla. The sequence continues at coordinate 152,958 of CAFUXE010000563.1, read as the reverse complement.
AGCCAGATGCGGTTCTGGGTCAATGGGATCCCAGTAGTTAGTTATTCCTCTGCCTGCAAATCTATTACAACCTTTAAAAAAAAAATACTATTGAAAAAAAATGTTGCAAATGTACACATTTCACTGTTGATATGAATAGCTTTGATATGGGCGAGTATTTTACCCTTTTCTATTTGTCGCACCCTGGTTTAGAAAGGCCTTGAGGCTGATGGTAACATCATTATTTTTACAATAATCTGTGTAAAATTGCATGCAATCCAATTGTTATAGACATTTCAGTCTGGACCAAAGTGGTGACCTTAAAGAAACGACTGACTGACTGACCAACATTGCCAGTCCTTCACCCACATCTTTAGCTTGGCTCAAAATTTGCCTTCTCTAAGCCTTAACTAGATTATTTTCTAAGATTTAACAGATTTTTGCCAGAGCCGCAGAGAACGTTACACAACTGTTTTCTCAGACTGAGTAATACTCTCTATGACTAATAAACTGACCTTCATGGCTTATAGTGGTGCAGTCCTCCTTTAATTTGAAGATCTATGCTGTCGCTAGTGGAGGCTTGGATTGAATCATGACAATAAACAACTCATGCTTAGATGAGATACAAATCAAAGTCAAAACTAGAACAAATACACTGACAGTAACTGGGAAAGTAATTGGTAAAATGTGCTGCTTTCACAATGCAATCATTATGTAATCATCATATTACAGCCCGCATATGAGCTTTTTATGTCAACTCACACACGAGTGACTACAGAGCAGGTTATGCATTATGTAAACATGAATGGAAAAGGACATCATTATGTGAATGGGTACAAAATCCAGCAGCTCTAAACAGAGGGTCAGTGTGTTTTATATGCCTAATCATGTGTGTAAAACGAGCCCATGTGTTGAAGCACAGGGGCCATACATCCACAGCGTTACATAATCACAGTGTAGGTCAGCATCACTAATGTGAGACGGGGAGTAAACACAGGTGCAGAGCAGGACATGAGTCAAAAATATTTGAGTTTATTTTTGTAAGCATTACCAATCGAACCATTACATATTTCATTTTATCATACGTAGGTATCTGCAGGGTTATCTGAGGTTTCAGACCCTCAGCTGGTCACACAGTGAGTCGTTCTTAAATCACCTCTGAGCCTCGTTCTGCTGTCAGACACGACTGACAGTACTGTTGTCTTTCCCTGAAACTTTCGCCCACACATGACTAACAGGGGAGGATCCCAGTAAGTCCCTGTCATTGATTTCATATCTCTATTGCTCAAATACTTCCTTCTATGAATAGAAGAGTGAGAAACAAGTTTCTCTACATATTAGGGTGTCATGTTCCACTGAAAAAGATTGAATTACTCAGAAACAAGGGTGTGTGTCTGATGGTGGGAAATGGTCAAATGGTGGAAAACCAAAGTTCAAATCACATCAAAATTACTTTATTTATCCCCGAGGGGAAATTCATTAACATGTACGTTTCCTCAACAAGTATACACCGGAAAGGCATTTTGGTTTTCAGCCACAATTGACCATATTTTTTTTTTAAATGGCATTTTTATGCTTTATTGGACAGTGACAGAGCCGACCTCGGGCCGGACTCGAACCCTGGTCCACCGTGGCAAGGACTCTTCCGGTGTGAGCCACAATTGTCCCCACAATTGACCATATCTCAATGGAGAGGGTGGAGCTAAATTATCAGCTCGCACCAGCTAGCTAGCTTTGTTAGCAAGTGCAAAAAATGAACAGTTGAGCCCTTAGAGTGTCTTTTGACGAGAACACAGACAACACCCGGAGCAGACAACGCTGTGGTAGTAACTTGTCAATCACAAGATAGCTAAATAGTCTAAAACACCCCCTGCCTATATTTTGCTCTAAATGGGACCATAATATCCAAAATTCTGTGTTAAAGGGGACTTGAGACTAAGGATTTAGACCATAAATTCATTAGGAAAATGTTTATTGAGGTAATAAATCAAGTGAGAAGTATGGTCATTTTCTCATAGACTTTCTTCTTGACAATTAGACTTCTTTTTAAAACCAGTGGAGTCGCCCCCTGGTGGCCATTAAAAAGAATGCAGGGTTAAGGTTGCGGTTTGATCTCTTTGTTCTACCACTGTGGTAGTTAAATAAAGCATGATTAACTTGATGATGTGAAGAAATGGGGGGACAAATAATAACAGAAAATAGATAAAATCCTTCAAAAGCAAGACCAAACAGGAAAGGGTTGAGGCTCTTTTTAAAAGCCCCAAGTGTAAATGTAAATATCTGTGAAAATGCACATAGTTACTGTCTCATTTCTGCCTGTGGTGAGTAACTTGAATGAACATTTAATTCCTCCAGCATTACAAAGTCACGTCATCCACCTCTCTGACACACCCCATCACCCAGTCATCTTACGTAACATTAACCCGCCATATCTGCATCTTAAAACCTAAACAAACAGACTCAAGATTAAATGAATACAATGCATAATCTCTCTCCCTGTTTTCCATCTCACTGTTGTGTTTCCATGCGACTCTTATCAAGAAACACTTTGACATTGTGGTTTGTCCCTGCAGTTATGAGTTGCTCTAATGAGGTAACTTTGTACAGATCAATATGGCTTCACGCTGCCAGAGACATGTGTGTGCATTGTAGCATCCGTGTGGGCATATGTGTGTATGCTTAAAGGGCGGTGAAAACCAGGTCAACATGAATCCTGGAAGAATAAGCATTCCCTTTGTCAGGCCTATAGACAATAGTGAGAGGTGTTCAATGGGGAAACGACAAACAGGCTTCTGCTGTCTTAACTGGTCAGGGCTAGAAGCACATGGATGGACGAACAAAAGAAGACAAAGCAGTTGTGTTTTTACTCTGTTCCACTGCCCATTCTCTGGGCCTTAGAAGTGCCTGTGCACCATAACCAACACTGGACTTTACCCAGGTTGTTTGGCTTATGGGCAGTTAAGCCCTGTCTTAATATCCTCAGGACATGCAGCATGTTGTTTGTGCAGTGTTTGGTGTGGTGACGGGGCAGAAGCAGGTGGTAGGATTGGAGTTAGGCTGCACGGAGTAAATGATACCCTTTATCATTTGCCTTTAAGACAGTCCAGGAAGTCTTTACGTTAAATGCTCAGTATATAACGTCTGCCATTAGGGGTCTCTTCATCAAAATGTTAATGTGTTGAAACAGAACTTCCTGGTTTCCCTGGTTTGTGCACCAAAACCACTTGGTAAAGGTTCAGAAATAGCACTAGTTCCATACATAACAAGTGGGTGTAGTTATGAAGGTGACATTATACTTCGTCTTCTCGTTTCCTGTTTTCTTCCCTCCCGTCCTGATTACAATGACCAATGGAAGTTGCAACAACAAGCAATGTAATCTGAGCCTCCTGGCTCTCGAGTGCCTTACTTTTTATAGCAACAAACACTTAATGAGAAAGCCTGCATGGGATCATGGGAGTCTTCATTGTTAAACAACAAGTAAACACCTTATGTTGTAACTTTATAATGTTACCGTATGCTTGAGCTTGGTTGCTGGCATGATCCACTTGTCATAGAAGCACAAAGTAAACTGGTCTGACACTGAAATATCACATCAATAATCTCTGCTTGATGGTTACAGTTACAGTTTCCTGTGTTTTCTGAAAATTAGAGCAAATAAAGGGTTAAAGGTTAAACGATGCCACTGACAAGCGACCCAATGAAATGTACTGTTACCTTTAATTAATTTGGTTATTTCTCTTGTGTTTGAACATTGTTAGAAATATTTGGGATAATGTAAGTACACAACTTAACAAAACATCTGTTTAGACATTTTAAGGCGGACATGTAACAAATTATACCTCTAAACAAAAGAAGCAGCTCTCAGATTCTTGTGTCTGATGTGTCTGTTTCCTTGTTGCTGCAGCTACATTTTTGCTCACTCTTACTTCCTCATTGAGTATCAACTAAGTTCAGTTGAAGTACATGAAAGGCACCAGGAAGCTACACAAATATGTGGCAATGATACAGTGTGTTCAGAACAGTGGTGGCAAATATGTGATGACGTAAAATAACCCACTTCTCACTTTCAGAAGTGTAATAGTAAGTGTTAAATATAAGGAAGTAATGAGTTAGCGAGACTGATTTCTGACAGCTCTTTACATATTTTGGTGTTAAAGGTACGCTTTGTGACATATGACTAGATATTTTTTGTTTAAAACATTCTGTGTCTGTATGTTTTTTTTCTGGTTATTTTTTTTATCTTCAGAGCTTTTGACTGCTGCACTGATCCAAAATTTTATTTAGACTTTGGATTTGATGGGTAAAAACCTGTGTAGCAGATCCGCTTTGAAAAAACTAAAAATAGAAGTGCACCAAACATGTTAGAAAGCAAACCACCGGGGGTAGTATACTGATAGCTGCGTGGTTTTATGATCACATCAAATGTAATAATATCAGCTACATGTATTTCGTCTGGATACAAATGCAGCTGCTTCTTAAAACTGATGCTCTGGATGAAAGCTGCTGCCGTGCATTCGACTTTCTGAAACACAAACAGAGAGAAGAAAGGGAACATCTCTGACTGAGCAGGCTCACGTTTGTGTCCAATATCCAGAGATATATGAAACATGAAAGACACATATGCTGAGTAAGCTTTTGATCCTGGTCAGTAGAAACTGAAAGTCGGGGTTTTACCTGCTGCAGTTGTCATTTATTTTATTTTTTAGCTACAGTAAAGTTCACTCAGGCTGTTCTTGTCAGGGCTTAAAATATAAATCTTGCTATTTTTATCATGGACCATATTTTCCCACCATGTTCCATCATACTAACAAAACTAACAAAAATACCAACAAAAACATCAAATTTATTTGAGCTGCTTACTTTTTTAGTTTGAGACCTGTGTAAAAAGCTCCTAACAGTGTTCTTCGTCCTCTCTGAAGAGACAAGAAGAGACGGGGTGAGGCTAGCTGTTAGCATGCTAATTTTAGGTGCTGTCTCTGCAGCACAATATGTAGATGTCAACACTAGCTGTGTAGGCTAATCCGTCAGTTAACAGTAGAAGAAGTAGAGAAAAAACAACAAAAAAGAGGTTGCTAATCTGACAACTGGATTAAATTGAGCAATTTATAATTGTTCTTTCACATAACTCTACTCTGAAAATCTTTCCTATCTCCAGTTTAGTGCATCAACTATCTTTTGAAAAAGACAAAAACCACCTCAAGTGAGCGTAAAAACTCTGTGCACATTTTGGTGTTTCCATCAAGCTTTTCTCATGCAAATCTTCAAAATGCACATAAAATTGGAATGGAAACACCATTACTGTGAATTGTTCACTTGCTGTTGATTTTTATAATGTTTTAAACTAAAATCAGCCATATTTTACACATTGTACCTTTACATATCGCATCTAAAAGAGCTGTGACGAATGGTCACATTTGTGTCTGAAAGCAAAAGGTGGAACTCTGTCTCATGACAAATAAAGTCGTTTATGCATCAGATTATATCTTTATTGCTGACTTCTGCTACCACAGCAGTTAAAACCGTGCAGACTTTATTGGTTCCTCTTTGCGTGTGACTGGTTCATTTGATGGAGTCTCACTGTCTCGCCCAGACGCTCTAAGTCCCACCTGATGACGTTACATAAGTGTAGCACTGATTTTCCATCATTCGTGTTCAAAAGTAACTTTAACTCAAATATGGTCCTGTTACACTTCTACTACAGTTCAGATGGAAGTATTGTACTCTTTACTCCACAAAATTAACAGCTGTGCTGGTTAGCTGTCAAAGTGGGCCTGCAGGTTCTCAGATTCACCCTCTCGTCACTTCTGATTCCAAAAAATAAAAACAAGTTGGCAATGACCAAAATGCCAGACTCAAGGTTTCAGAACCACGGCCCACAAACCGCTGGGTGACGTCACTGTGGCTACCTCTCTAATTCTTACACAGCCTGTGAGTTGAACCAGCTCATTCAACCAGTTACAGTAGTAAAACTCTATCAAGAGTAATTTGAATATCTTGTCCTGGAGCCTTAACTCTAGTAAACGATCCTACAACTTCCTCCACCTCCGCCCTTCCCTGATACTCCCGCACTTTTTGGTGCACAGTAACTCTTGCAGATAATCACCGATGAGCCTGAGGGTTCGTGAGTAAGTGCTGAGTATGTTACAAAACTCGTGGTGTGGTGTCATTAAGGTTTTCATTTAGAGAAGGTGTGTACAGCTGTGACTAACGGTGGGTGTGAGGGGAGGGTGCAGGAATTTATGGCTGACTCATTTGAAGGTGGCATTCATTAAGCGTCTGTTTGACATAAGAGCCCATTCACAGCTGAAGTTGACCCAGGACACTGACCTGTTAGTGGGTCAGTCTGACTTTAATGGCTGCCATGTGAGAGGCAGCTGCCCCGTCAACTGTTCACTTATTGTTAAATACTGCTGAGATATTTGCATAGTTTTGGTGTTGTTCTGATAGACTTAATGATCTACCTGTCACGTTTATTAATACCTCTTGGTCACGTTGAGATTTTTAGGATATGTAACTGTTATATTGTGGTACTGTTGTGTATTGTTAACTAGGTAACTTTGAAAGTGCTTTCTTTGTTGCTTTCAATAAAGCATATGAGTAAGAATAAGAGTTTTGGGGGAGTAACTCTCCCGTGCACATTATGCCTCAGCGAGAGTCATTTTGGAGCCAGCAGGACATGAAAACAAAGGAAGTAAGGGTCTCACGTGCACTTACATGCACATGTGGTCAGGCCAGCTGACAAAACAACCAACAAAGACGCTCTGAGTTCTCGGCTGTATCTTTACAAAGTCGTTTACTTATATTAATATTATTAATGTTGCATAAAGATCCTTTAATTGTTTATGCATTTTGACATTTTGACTGTTTCCTGTCATTTTATATTTATTCTGTCTGCTGCAACAGCTGTCCAGTTTCCCCACAAAAGGCAATAAGGTTTTTATTTTTTCATTTTTCCAGTTTTACTGGACAAACATGAGGACAAAGTGTGCTAGCAAAGCATTTCCTCTGTTAGGATATTGATTTTTGTTTTTGCATGTCTCATTCGGAAATGGAAAATTACTCAGAGAGAGGACTTGTGGGGGTGTGCGGGTCACTCATTGTTTTGTGTGTTAAAGAAGGGACATCCCCTGCTGATAAATCAGCGGGAGGCTTTTAGGGGGAAGGGGGTGCACTTCTTGTGAATTTGGCATCACAAGAGCACTGGCTTCTGGCCATTCATCCTGCCAACTATTCAAACGATGGAAGTCTCGACCCTTTGAACTTTGGTGAAACTGAGCAGAACTGTTTGTGAACTAAAAATGGTTAATTATATATTCCCCACTTGTTTTTCCTCCTACGAGTAACATACAGGAGTGGATGAATAATCCTTTAAACAACAGTTTAGCTGTAGCACATTCTTAGGATTGCTGGATGCTTGTGCCAATGAAATGTTCTCTCAAGAGCAAAGGATTTAAATGCAGAAACCCAAGTGGGTTAAGAATGGCACAACCTTTTGCACCAGTGGGTTGTAATCTTTAATGCTTTCCATGTGGAAATTACTTTAGTTATTAATAAGTGAACCAACACTTGTGCTTTACTCCACATTTCCAGCATTGTTGCAAAAGCTATAAAGACACTGACAGAGATTCATTGTTTCCTTTACAACTTTATTTACCCTGTCATCTGTGCTGACTATCTATCTGCTGTCTGCAAGAAACAAAGGCTGATAACTGTGTCTGCGCTGCAGCAGTACAGCCAAAACTGTGTCACTGTGTCATATGTAATGGCATGACCAATCACAGCGCAGGTAGGCAAGATTGGCTGAAGGGGGATCTAGCATTAGGCCAATCACACCAGAGTGCTCAGCCAATCCGGCTGCGTGTAGTCAGGGCACAACATCTGTCTGTGTGGAAGCACCAAAGCGCGTGAATGTGTGACCACACTGTGGATGTAAACATGCAGCAGCTTGTTATTCTCAGCCTGCAGACAGCGCTGTGCGCAGCGTGTTCCAAGGGCTAACGTGAGCACGTGTGATCAGCTTTCACTGGTGCGTGAAGGCATGTGGGAGTGGATGTTTTGTGCATGTGTGGGAGAGGGTTTTGCAAGTAGACGTGATCTAAAAAAAATGTGGTTACTGATTAAATCGCATAAAAACAACAATAATGAAACCTGTCCGATAGGCTAAAATTTAACCTGTTGTGGTTTTCTTTTTAACAGGATTGTACACGCTTCTCTCCAAGAAATGAGCCATGAGACATCTCCGTCTCCGCTGACATCTCCATCTCTTGCAGCTTTCTTATTGTCTTTTGCACAAAACAAAAAAACTACATTTTTCCTTTCTAAGCTGCACATTTCATCATCCCCTCATCCTTCCTGACACATGCCTTTTTAATGCAATGTCCCCTTCCTCTAGTGCACATTGTATAAAGAAGAGCCAGTACTGGTTTGAACTAGTATGATGAGTTATACAACATCACAGCACAAGTGAGGACAATCATACTGTACATGCACTCACAGCAAAGCCCCAACCTTCAAAAAAATAATAGATGCTCCGTGCATGTGCATTTTTTCCTTGCGGCTCCATGTGCTATTTTTACGTTATATTACCTAAACATCAGTCATCATTTTTAATCTTAATATGTAAAAAAATCAAAGTTATGCACTGCCTGGTGCCATGGCGTGAGTGCATGCTAACTGACTAGCATCCTAACACTGTGTTTGGCCAGGGGGGGTTATTGTGCAGCTCCATTTATGAGACCCCATTTCATGTTTTTTTTTTCCTCCTTACATAACATGCGTTTTTTTTTCTTCTTCCTCTCCCACTCCACACAAGAACCACCGCAATCCAGCCTGTACATTTCGGTGGTTGTCATAGCAACAGGGCAGCATCCCTCTCCATCCTTTGTCCAGTGTCTCCCCATCGTTTGAGCTTCCCAGGCGGAAGGTGGTTTTGGATTCTGCATGCAAATTGAAAGCCCCCCACCCCCCTAATTGAGCTTCGGAGCGAGGAAGTGAAAGGGAGTTAAGACGGTGACTGAATGTCATTAGGTGCTTTTCACAGATCGTAGCGAGGTGGTAAACTCCCCACATCCTGCAACGGCATTTAACTCACAGTCTTTAAAAAAAAAAAAGAGCTGAATGCAATAAATGTATACTGTTTTCTGTCAGATGTATAAATGGAAACACGGGTAGAGGGAGAGATAGAAGTTAATGACCTTTTAGTGATGTTTTGACTATCCACATGGTCGAAGGAATGAAAAAAAAAATATTGGCAAAGGTGGGATGAGTGAGTAGGTTGGGGAAAAGAACATTGTGTTCTTGTTTGTCCCTGGGAATGCAGGACGTTTTCCTGGGAATAATTTACGGTGTGTGGGCCACTTTAATTCCCCTGTAATTGTGTGAAGCAGGCAGTGGATGGAATTTCTGGATGTTTTGGTTCTGTTTTGGTGCAGGGCAAGAATTACTGCATGTGGGAGGGAGTTTGAGTCTCCACTATTCCTACACTGTCTGCAAGCTGAACTGCACAACATTCAGCTTCTGTGAATGTAGGCAGAAATAGATAATATTTCTGTGTCACATTAGCCTTGTTGTAGGTATGGTTTATTACGCATAAACAGGGTTTGTATATCTTTTTAAGCGTAAAATTCAGCATTTTCAAGGTCCTCAAATGCTCTCAAAGCCTTTATCATCACATATAAATGAAATTGCAAAACTATTTACTCACATCTTTCCCTTTATGCCTACATTAATCCCTGTTCATTTTACTCGTTGTTTGTATTAACTCTAGTTTTATGTTTTGATCATGATTATTTCATATTTTGGCGACCGTGTTGTTCACTTCAAATATAAAGATTTTTGTTTACATGAGTGATTATGTAGCTGTAAAATCAAGCATTTTCCAAGGAAGTAAATCCCTAATTCCCTAATTAAATAGGGCATACTATTGTTTTGCACTTTCCAAACTTTGAACTTTCTATAAACTCTGTGTAGAATGTCAAAGCATTGTTGTTTCTTCACTTTTTTAAAGTCCAACAGTTGCATGTTTTCAGTAGAAAGCCTTCCACAGCTTCTAGGAAATTGCAAAGGCAGACATAAAAAAAAGTTTGACAAGCAGAGATGTTCCAGATTTGGTCCAAAAAAAGACCAAAACAAAGTCAGCGCACGTGTGCACAACTTCCTCTGAAACAGGACTGAGCCTGCCTTCAACTTTATGATTGGTTAACTTTTTGCTGGCAAAGCCAATCAGCGAGCTGACTAACGTGCTGTTGTGAGGGCAGTTTGGAAGTAGGGGAAAGGTCTCAAAGCAAACTTGTTTCCCTTCCCCCGAGGTGAGAGAGGACACCCGGAGTAAATGTTTACGTCGTTGAAATGAAGATGTTGTGTGCTTCTTAAAAAAATATGTTTGAAATGTATCTCTGTTCTGTTGGTAGGAAAACAAAACATTCTTGGAAATGTTTTTAGCTGAAGTTGTGACTCCAAAACTCTTTCCCAAAGGCAGCTTTGAGATAAAATACTGCTGAATTGGCAAGTACTTTGTGTTCATAACAGGCCACAAAGATACTTTGCCTGCATTTGGATCATAAATACAAGAATTGCAACTGAAAATATAGTGTTGATTTGCTCTTTTTGGTAGAAACTGACCCTAAATCCAAAAGTCCCATTCAGCTTTACCCAGAAGTAAGCCAGTTTCTGCTGTCTCAGCTTGTCAGGCTTGTTGTTTTGTTAACAACAGGATCCAGACAAGGTATGCCTCATTCTCAGCCACAACATTTGGAGGTGTTGTGCCTTATATGACGCAGCACTACAGGGAATGTCGGCTCCAGGCTGTTCTTGTGTAACTGTCTCGTGAGTACACCAGTTTCCAGTTACTTCCCACAGGGTCCTAAAACCCAGCCAGAACAAAGCTGCTGTTGAGCTTCTGCCAAGATATCAGCTAGACTGAAACATCAGAACATTTGGCAATAGAAAGTGCAGCCAGAGAGCCTTTACTAGAGTTACCTTTAGGTGCACTTCTTTTCACTCTGTTCTTTCAGATAATTGCTATCACCAGCTGTTTGAACAGCTTTTACAGTTGTGTGTTTATATTTCATACCAGCTTCAGCTCTTCCTGTGGGCTGTTCTGTTTAATTATAGTGTTTATGAAATCTTTAGACCAAGTTGTAAGAAATTAGCACTAGAGTTTAATGAGAGTTCTGCATCTCTATAATTATCAATTCAATGTTGAAAAAGCTTTGAGCTGCAGACGTCTAAGTGTTGGTCTCCAGCTCTGCAGCCAAATAAGGGAAACTGCTGGTCTGGCTCTGTGTCAAGGTAGCAAATTCTGTGTTAATCAGAAAACTCTTGGTGCTGAATCTCCCAGTTCTTTGCTCTTTATGCTAAGCTAAGCAGCTGCATTGCAGAATGGTATCAGTCATCTCCAGCTCTTGAAAAGTGATTAAGTATATGTGCCAAACCTGTACCTTTTAAGTGTTGAAGTCAAGAGTCATACAGCCATGTTGTGATAAAAATAAAAGTTTTAAATGTATCAATAAAAAACACCAGGTCCAGTAAACGTGATGTTTTACCAAATCAGGTGCATTACAATATCGCAGTTAACAAAAGGATAAAACTCCTTGAGGAAATCTACAAATGGCATTATGGACAGATCCACCACATTTGAACAACATACGTCTGGGTACAGACATCTACAAAGTGTACCATACAAGTTGACCCAGTGTGTCAAAAATCTGAAGACATCAAACATTGCCATTTAAAAATAGACACTTCATAAAATCAAAGAATTAGTAACATTGAAGACTGGATACTTGAAAAGGCAGGTCAACATATATTAACATTACATGAACTAGTCAGATTTTTTTAGTTTCACATGCTGTCCAGCCTTAGCAGCTCTACTCTTCAGTGTCCATGTGCTTTAGTTCATTTTAGTCAAGAGACAGAAAGGGAAAGATATGACATGGGCTATAAAACAGCGTTACAAAAGCCGATCCCTTCTAAAGAGGGGAAAGACATACCCTGCCATTACCAGCGCATAACTACCAAGGATATCATGACCTTGTCATATTTTTAAGTTGACCAGCCAACTTTAAGCCATTAAAAATGTAGGTTAAAATCATCTCAGTGGGGGAGAGAAGAAAAAGAAAATACAGTACTAGTTTAAAGAAAAGTGGGGGAGTGGGAGTCAGTCATTGGGTTGTGGATTTAGTAATCCGCGGGTTCTTCCCCCTCCTCGTTCAGCAAACAGGTACGGATCAGGGCCTCGGTCACGCCGTACGGGTCGCAGTTGGCTGAGGGGCGGCGGTCCTCGAAGTAGCCCTTCTTCTCCTGGCCGACGTTGCGAGGAATGCGGATGCTGGCACCACGGTTGGCCACGCCTGCGGAGAACTCGTTGATGTTTGAGGTTTCGTGGTGGCCGGTGAGACGGCGGGCGTTGTCCAGACCCCCTTTAGGATCATAGGCACGGATGTGATAGCTGTGCCTCTTCCCGAGCTTCTCAATGGAATCTTCAATGGCTCTGAAAGCAGAAATGGACATTCCCATCAGATTAGTAATCATTCACATTCATGCTACATCAGCTGTCAAGTTAGCCTCCATGTTGCCTCTCACACTCACTTCAATCCGCCGTCTTCCCTCATCTCTTTTGTGCTGAAGTTTGTATGGCAGCCAGCACCGTTCCAGTTGCCAGGGATTGGCTTGGGGTCAAACGACGCAATGACGCCAAAATCTTCACACACGCGGTGCAGGATGAAGCGCGCCACCCACAGATGATCGCCCATGTTGATCCCTTCACACGGTCCAACCTGGAACTCCCACTGAAAAAAACAAAGATCATCATAAGTTTGGCTGTTAAAACCATAAAAACGTGTGTTAAGTCCAAACATGATTAGGATTTTATTGTTACCTGAGCGGGCATAACTTCCGCGTTCGTGCCACAGATCTCGACTCCAGCATACAGACAGGCTCTGTAATGGGCCTCCACTATATCTCTGCCATAGGCTTTGTCCGCTCCCACACCACAGTAGTATGGACCTGCAAATATGTTAAGTATTAAACAAACTGTGCAGACATGGATTCACATTTCTTTACAAACAAAAGACTTTAAACGAGCTGCTTACCTTGTGGTCCAGGGAAACCATTAGAAGGCCAGCCAAAGGGGTGTCCGTCTGTGCCCAGGATGGTGTACTCCTGCTCCATGCCAAACCAGGGATGCTGCTCATCCACCATCTCCATCACCTTGCTGCATGTGAGGCGAAGGTTGGTTTCTACACAAAAGAAGAAAAAAAACCCATGAAATTAGAAGTCTGACACAAGCACAATAAAGTCTAGTTACCCACAAAGCACCTTAACTGACAGCTTAATAGCGCGGCAAGTTATACAAGTAATACTTTGAGCTCCAACATGGAAGGTATGCAACTATTTCAGATTTGCTTCCAGAGTTATAAAACTGTGCCATGTCCCCTTAAATCAGCTTAAACAGTCAGTTAGCTTGAATTGCAATCTGTCATTCATATTTGCTACTTTCCCCTTCTCCCTATAAGGAAGGAAACATAGCCAGGCTCAGTCTTTTTATAGCTGAATAGTTTGAAGGGGAAGCACAGAGGGTGGCCTCATTCAGCACACATTACATGTTTGTTTTATCCAAAAGGCCGATATTAAGGTAAAGTAATAATAATAGTAACTGTTCACACTTCAGTTCTCCCTTTAAAGTATGTCCCGCCCACCTGCCACAATCAGACCAATCAAATCTGATCAATGTTAAGGAAGCCTGTTACTACAGTTACAGCATCTTTTTCCACTGAAATTTTACTGTATCATTACTTTTATTTCCAATCTATTGTAGAAGGAAAATAGAGATTTTAAAACTTGGTTGCGTCAATGATTCCATTCATTAAAAGTTAAAAAAAAAAACTTTGTTACCTGCAGGTTTGCGGTTGTATTTGAGCACTTCACACAGGACCAGTTTGTTGGGGTCTTGGCGGAAAGGATCCCGGAACATGGCAGCAGGAATCAGATACATGTCGCTGTTGGATCCCTCGGACTGGTAAGTACTGGAGCCATCGAAGTTCCACTCAGGTAGATCTGAACGAGGAGATGAGGACAGCTTTATTACACTGCATTTATCACCTTAATGGTCGGTTCAGGTTGATTAAGGAGGCTGCTTACCTTCGATGCTTTTGGGCTCAAAATCCAGCGTCCTGGTTTTGCACCGGAGCCCCTCTCCGGTCCCATCGATCCAAATGTACATGGCCTGGACTTTATCCCCCTGAGGGAGCTCCATGTACGTCTTCTTAACAGCTTTACTCAACGTGGCGCTGGCGGATGTGGCCATCTTATTTCCTACTATAACACACCTGAGGAGGAGAAGAGGAGCAGAGGAGGAGAGGAGAGCAGGGATGAGACCTCGGTGCGCTTTGGATCACATGTTGCTATAACAGGGTTTTTGGGGGGGCGCAGTAAAAAAACAAACAAAAACAGCACCATTGTCTTCTCTTCCAGAAAAGAAGAGACATGAAAAAACGCGTTGAGGATGTAAAAGAAGCCACATTTTCCAGTCTTTTCCCCCCTCTCCAGGTTGGAAACAAAGGGAAAAGCCACTTGCCACCGCATGTGCATAACTGCCAGCTCACAAAGGATGCCTCATGGAAAACCACATTACAATACAAGGCAACAAACACCCGCGACTAAAGCTAAAAACACATCTTCTGCCTGTTGTCGTAGCCATGGCATCAGCTGAGTAACACTGAGACAATATTACACCATAGCTTCCTCGTTGTAATCCATCACTTACTACCTACAATTACAACCCCGATTTAAACTTAAATCCTACATCTAACATTTAAAACAGACTAAATAGAAGCTGGAGCCACTAAAATGAGATAAAAAAAAAAGCCTAAAGTAAATAAGTGTTATTTGTTTAAAGTCAGACAATAAAAAGTTTGGTACAATGAGTACAAGCTCCATCCCCAGAGTTTAAGTCAAACTGTAAAAAAAGAAGAAAAATTACCTGGATAGACGAGAAAATCGAAATAAAAACTAAAGGACTGACAGGTCCAATGTCTTGTCGTGTGCTGTATCGCTAGTGTCTCTCTCATTCTCCGGTACCGAGTCTGCGGGGTCCGTGCACATTTATAAGAGCAGGAACTGGGACGTCGCGTCTTTGATTGGTCGTGGGGGCGGTAGTGTGTTTACTCCAAGGGCTGATTGAAGGCACATGCAGCCCGGTCATTGGACGGGCTGCACACGGAGCCGCAACGCCCTCTAGCAGGAGCTCAGCTCCGCCGCGTGCTGCCAGTGCGTGCCTGTGTCCACTGTGAGCGTCCGTCCTCATCCTCCTCACATGCAGACACGGTGTAAGGAATTAAAGTAAAAACTAAAAGTGTGACAGATTCAGTGATGAAGGCTTTTTTTTTGTTTTTTAACGAAAATGTGTTACGGTGTTGGAGACGAACGGAACCGTGTGGGATAAAATGTACAACATCCAAACAATCAGGTAGTTCTCAGTGCGAGACGCCACCTCGTGGTAGAAAACGGACACTGCAGGAGTGCACTGTTTAATGGGAGAGGTTATGTAATGCCACTAAGAATTGTGGTCTGGTCCAGTCCGGTTTATCCCTAGATGCACATGTGAGCAAAATAGGTTAAAATGAATCCGTGATATTCCTTATAACAATTCAGAGGTCTGTTTGACTCCATCTGAGATTGATATGATGTAAGTGTTTGCAGCATCAATGGTGAAGATGTTTATAAATACCAAACACTAGCACACTTGATTTGTTTATTTGTTTGAACTTAATTGCCCAGTATGTTTAGTTGTGCATAAAGGCGTCCAGCCTCTATAATCTTCGGGATGCAGGTAAAAAACTCAATCTTGAGGGGTTTAGGGCCCAAAATGTGGGTTGCAGCTACAGCTGCTTTGCTAATGCTAAGCTAGGCTAATAAACTTTTAGCAGATGGATTAGGTGCAATTACTGCTTTGTCATAGTTGGATTTAACTACTGCCTACCTCAGTCACTAAAATGTTGGGTTAATGAGATTGGCTTTATAGTGACAGGAAACTGGAGAAATTACATATAGCTTTAGCTAAGCTTACTGTGGTTATTCCACCAGCTAGCTTATATTTCAAGGGGTGGTTCAGATTTTGTGAAGTGGGGTTGTATGAGGTACAGGCACTGAAGCTAAGCTACTGCTGTGGACAGGGCAGCAGCAAAAGCACCCTAAGAAAACAAAAAGTCAATATCAGTGTGGGTCTGCACTGTATTTACAATATTTTCACCATCATCATCAGACAACCTTCCTGGTTAGGCCATGTCAGGTTTCTTTGCAGCCACAGAAGTTAATCCAGTACGTCCTCAACTGCATCAGTGTCAAGCTGATACCATCCTACTCACAATCATGCACAATGTCACAGTTAACTTGTAAAATCAACTGGTACAAGAATAATTTCTGTATGCTGCTTGAACTGGAAAAAACCCTAAAAAAAACACTTGTAACCTTACAGGGAAGTCTCAATTCAAATTGATGCAAAGTTCTTCTGAGCACTCAGCTTTGTCTAATGATGAAACATTTCTATCCTGTTGGAAGTGTCCTCCACCAGGAAGACAATGTCCACTCACACGGGGCCACTGCATGATCTCAACCTATCTGAACACCTTTTAGATTTTGTACCAGCGCTCTTCACCGCTGAATCATAAAAATAAAAAAAAAACAAATGAGGGAATGCCTTTTGGAAAAATAACATTCATCCTTCTAGTGCTGAGACTGTTACGGAGGCCTGTGGTGTCCCAACACCTCATTTAGACACTTTATGTTGTTTTTTTCCTTTAATCTGCCAGCCATCTGTACTGTCCTGCAAAGCCAAGAAGCAGCAAGTACATGTTCAGTCAAAACTGAGGTGAGAAGCAGGCTTTTTTAGATTCATTTTAACTTCATAAAATATTCCCTCATTTAGTTATTTTTTGATGATTTGGTGGTAGAGAGTGCTGTTTGAGTGGTTGTGAAGGCCTTGGCATATGACCCTGATTTTTTTTGACACACTTCCAGCAGGATTTAAATGTTTTATTTTCAGATAAATTTGATCACTTGGAATAACTTGCTGGTTTTCCCAGGTCTGATGCAAAGGTGAAGCAGCACGCAGGAAATATTCTTGTACTGGTTCACAGGATAACCGTGCCCTCGTGCATGCATTGTGAGTTAGATGCTATCAGTTGGCGAGGACACTGATGTCGTTGAGGATGCCAAGCCTTTTGGATACTTTCAACCTGAAAAGACCTCAGTGCCAAAGAGTGTGAAGACGTTGCATCAGGCTTTATTCCTTAAGACACCCGCCAACCTTTTGGCATTAAGCCCGCTTTGTACCTGTAAAGTATCTGTAAGAAAGGGTGTTGCTGTGGGGGGCATGAATGAACAGGTCTCTTGTGGTTATCCTGGAGTAGGATGAAGAAACAGTGTAGTTAAACACCTCATGTTCATCACTCCAGTTGGGCTTCTTTATGATTAAAATACCATAATTCACCATCCAGGACTGTGGCAGAATCTGGACACGTCTTTGAACTTCTAAAGACAGAGGATGTTCCCAGCAGACCTCTGTGTCGCTGCAGAGACTTTTGGTTCGTGCAGTGAAAGAACCACTAACATGTATCTTATGAGCCTGCAGCCCTCTGGTAATATTCTGCCCTGAATTCAAACTAGTGAGCAGGGAGTGTGCCAAGTGAATTCAGCAACAAAGCATTAGTATTAATATCACCAGACTCTCCCATGTATGAAAAACACTGACATAGAACTAATTTCTTTGGCGCCCGCTGTGAATACATCTGATGCTGTTCCCTGCCTCGTTGATGCACTCAAACATTGTATTACATCATGCAGTGATCCTCCTTATGCTATTGTTTGGTTTTTCAGTTCAGTGGATGGACAGCACCACCTCCTGGACTCAGAGCTCCACAGCAGCAGCAGATGAAGATGATGATGAAGAGGCTGAAGCATCAACTTTTAGGACCTCTACCTGCTCTACACAGACAGGTAAAGACAATATACAGTGTCCCAAAGTGTGGGTGGGAATCACATTTGTTGGTAAAAGTTAAATTTTGGCAATATGTGTAAAATAAATATCAGGATATTATATATTGAAGTTCTTTATTAGGAATAACCCCTTCTTGTTTTTTAAGGGGGTCCCAGACAACATCAATACAATTATATACACACAATAGACAAAACATTTAGCAACACACACAACAAAAGTATAATACAACAATGCCAGTAATAAAACAAAAGAAAAACAGACAATTTCATAAAATAAAATGAAATTGAATAAAATAAATAACAAAAAAAAAGGGGATCCTACATTCATAGATTATATTAGTAGTAATACAATAGATAATGTTATATTGGTAGTAAAACAATATATAATGATAAGTTAGTAATGATACAACATATACTATATATGTATACTATATATTGTATTATAAATATCAATAATATATTTTCCCAATATCTATAATTATCACAAAGGAAGTGACATTTAAAATAATGAGATTTAATATCAGGTTGAGTTCCCGGTGGATGATGAAATCATCATAGAAGTTACTTGTCGTTCTCAGGCTCAAACAGGTTGAAATTTTCCGATTCTTAATAATTGCCATGATTGCCTGAAGGCACCATAAAAGCTGCTGCACCAGACTGTTGTGGGTTTCCTGTGAAATGTGAACTCCACCTTACATACAGAACCGTGCATGTTAATGGAGAGTCTTACTTGAAATGTGAGGATATATTTTGCGTCTACAGTTTGTGAAGAGGCACCAACACAGTGAAAACAGCAGAATGTCTTATCAACGAGCTGCTCTTGAACAGAGATCTGTTTTATTGTTTGACAGAATAATGTGATTTTGTATATTCTGTTAAAATACAAGAGATGAGGGGAAAACAGATGCATTTCCTGGACTTAAATCCATCATTGTCCCTGGCAGATCAAATGTTTTAAAAGCTGTATGAAAGATATTATGTCAGAAAAAGCTGGATGATATATTTTTTCTGGGGCTAGTTTGACATTTTTTGATGTTTATATATTATGAAATCTTTCCTTTGTTAGGTTTCCTTGCAGTTAGAATGAAATAATACATTTACATCTTACACCTCACAGTTAAAAAAGGTGTTTTTTCCCCCAGACAGCAGTCCTGTTTCAGGGCTTTATTTTCCTCGTCACAATCATCTGGTAGCTGTTCAGACCAATGTGCCCATTTTAAGAAGCAGAGTAAATATTCACGTTTCAGCTCATTCTCACTCGCAGCTTATCTGACGGCAATGTTTTGTCAGACTGACAGATCTCTGGCTATCTCGAACAAATTGGTGTTATTTTTCATGAGGCTGAAAACATCACTTTATCTGCACAATAACAGGAAGCAGAGCTACATTAAAATTAAACATGTCCGGTGAAGTTAGCCACAAATGATACAAGAGAACAGAGTCGAATACTAAATGCAATCTACAGGTTTTTATTTTGTATTTTTGAAATATTTATGAATTACAGCATTTAGAGGACTTGTGTCTAATTTTAAAAACACATTTTTTTAAGGGTAAGACAGTAAGTTAATGTCTTTGTGTGTGTAAGTAACCAGGCTTCACAATAAAGCTGAAATTTGAGGGATTCTGAAATATCAAATGTCAAATGTCAAACTCAGGGTAATATAATGTGCTGTGCCTCAGAGTGTAGACTCACTGATAATGTGGGAATCTGATGTGACTGTCACTACACGTCTTATCAGTCACTTTAACATGATGCCACTCATTTGATAATACAACTGAAGTGACATGGAGGAGTTCTCCTGCATCTACATCTTTTGAATTTCACCATATCATATTTATTATCCCAGCGCAGATACACATATCAAAGCAAATGAGTAACTTCATCACAGACAGCTCATATTTGATGCCAAAAATGAAGCCGTGTGGACACATAACACCTGTGGTGTTTGTCATTCTAGACTTGAGTTGTGAGTGTTGGAGATATCAGCTGCAGAGATGTCTGCCCTCTCTGTAATATTATGAAACTACATGGCACCCCGCTCGTAGTGCTCAAAGCACCAAAAAATACATTTGAAAAACTCAACAGCAATGTCTCTTTCCAGAAATCATGATCCGGTTTCTCTGCAGACTTTGTCATTTAGGAACTATTTTCTGTATACCGGACAACAATTTCTCGTCAGGAAAATCAAGTGCTTCTTGTTCCAGTTATATTTTTGAGGGAATCAAAGCAGCTCTATGTCTGATATCTCACAACAAAACAGTCTGGATTGATCAATAGCACTAAAGATAATAGAACAAATATGTTTAATTTTTATGTGAACTGTCCCTTTAAGTAGAGTTTCTTCCTCAGTGCCATTATGAAATTTAATGTTTACTCAATCAGTCACATTAGCCAGTTGTTGGCCAAATGCTATAAATAAATGATTACAGCTTTTTACATTTTGTAAACAGTGAACACTGATGTTAGGTCGGTATTGTTGTATTGCTGGATTCCTACATTTATCAACCAACTTTAAAATGAATGAATGAAAATCTCCCTAAATGAGAAAGATCTGCAGTGGAGTATACACAACTGGTAGTTAAATGGTTAAAATATAATGCAGCTGGGTTGTAGCTGTTGATTTAGTAGATTAAACAGTAGCACTTGCTGTGTGCTTTGCTAATCACCATGATCTAAGCACATAACACAGAACATTTGAGCCTTAATATGTTACAAAGCCAGACAGCCACAAATAGTACAGATCAGTTTTACTGCATAGTTCTTAATCAAATATATAAATGACAAAATGTTAGAATATGCATGCCAACATTAATGCAATGTATTAAGAAAACAGAGCTTTCTTTGTTTTGGAGAGTCACTTGATATTCCAGCAGAGGGCAGCAGCGACCAACAAAGAGCTTCATCTGGCAGCACTTTTTTATTACTGAACCAGTAATATTTCCCCCTTTAACCTATAGATGTTTCTTTACTGGATTCAGTGTAAATCTGCTTTTAAAAAGGCAATATTCAACATTCACTTTGATGAAAATGATTCCATCTGATCCTGTGTGATATATAACTGGTTTATCAAGCGATAACATAAGGCTTCCATATAAGAAAATAAAGTGAGAGGACACAGTGGAGCTTTTTTCCTGTTAATATAATGTATTGAGGAGGGATTTTTTAACTCACAGATGTAAAAGAAGGATTTTTTGACTGCATTTCTCATCCAGTGGGGCTTCCTTGTTTCAGTTTATATTCTCAGAAAAGCATTTTTAAGGAAACAAACTTTCTCCCCAGTCTTTAAAAGCTCACCCTCTGGCCTGCCGCCGGTCACTCAGCACAGCGGTTGATAAATAACCCTCCACACATCTTACTCCTTCACCCCACTCAACCTTATAACAATTAGGCCCTAACCCCTGCGATCCCTCTGCCGTCATATATCATCATGTCCTCTGCTAAACCACAGGACAACACTCTACCTTAAAAATTAATAAGGCTGACAACATACTTGTCGCTATTTCAATGCCCAGCATGTCCTCTGTGACTCATCGGTTCAGCTGTAAATCAGGCCAGGAGGAGCCTCGAGGGATTGTGTTCCTCTAAAGCTCCTTCAAAACACTTTATGTGGAGCATCAATAACCAAACACTTTGCAATAACACTTATTGGCACGGCAGCTTGAAATATTATTGATTGTTCAAATGAAAATCAGCAGGAGCACGAGCTGCTGCTGCTGGGATTGTTGCCTTTGTGTGATTTTTGTCTGTATTCTCTCTCCGGTATCAGCGAGGATGAAGGCAGAGCAGCGTGAGGCATCATGGGTTATATTTAATCCAGCCTTGCTCTTCTTTGGGATAATAACTTTTTTGCTCCATTCCAGGACTTGTCTGTCATCTTGACATGGCAATATCTCCCAACTCCACTGTTTCATAGTCAGTTTCATTTACTTCCAAATACCATTTCACACCCTGCTGGCTTTAACTAGGTATTATACAGCGTGTGGGGAGTGTGCCGCAGATTGAATCGTGACAGAGACAACAACGTTTCTGGTGAAAAATAAGTGAATATTGTAAGTGGCAGACTATATAAAATGATTTTTTGCTCCATTTTCTCGGCATGAATTTGTGTGTTTGTCATCTTGGTCTCTCAAATTCACATGGGATGTCTGCTGCTGATAAAATCTGCTGCCTTTGTTTTTGTTTTTTAAATGAAGATTTGTATGGAAACAGAGAACAGTGAGCACAGAAAACACCCTCCTGTAAAGGCTAATTTTTAAAGGAAAAGGTAGTGTTAATCTTCATTATAGTAGCTGATATACAATATAGTATTTATCACAGTTCTTTATTATATATTATTATAGTTCTTCCAAACAAGACCATTACAAATTTATACAAGAATTCTTACAAAAACACTCCAGTTGGTGATTGTAATGAGATGAAAAGATGATATTTTTTGTCAGGAGAAGAAGCTTCGCAAACAAATACTGCAAGCTAACATTAGCTATAAGTAAGCCAGCAGGATGCTACTGAATGTGAACATTTACTAACAAACTCCTGGATATTGAATGGATCAATTCTCTCATCTAACTCTTGGCGAGTTGGTGTTAATTCTTTAGCAATCTGTGGATTTCCATGATTTTAGCTTGTTTGTGTCCGGTCCACTGGTCAAAATGGACGTCAGGAAATGCTTTGTTTTGGGTTTTTAATGTCCTGTTTTTTTTTTCATGCTTAAAAAGTAGTAACACTTCCATCTCTCTGTACAGCGAGTGAGTGAACTCTGCCGGATCAAGCGCGGAAAACTGTTCGGATAACCGCAAGGACGGGATGAGATTCTCCTGTGATCTCACGTGAAACGAGTAAGTGTCTCAGTTTATTCATAAATAACATACTTTTCTCAGGTTTTAATCATTTCCTCAGTTAGAATGACTGTGATTTATTTTTTTACATAGGCTATAATAAAGAGTAATGACAGAACTGTGAGTGTGGCCTTCGTGTCGTGGAGTGGCGTACTTTGCACTGTCGGCTCTTGTCAACTGAGTCTGTTGAATCTGTTTGTTGGTGGGAGAAATCGCTCTGATTGGCTGTTCATGTGTGTATTATAACCGTCCTAGGTCTTTTGGGTTCCCATTCTTAAAGAGAGATACAAACTAACGCCTCCTGCTGGAATTTTCTGCCACGCAGTCACAAAACTCAGACAAAGGCGACCTATTTGGTGTATCTGGGCCTTTCTGACTAATGATACTAGGCTGAAGATGGAGCAAGAGCACACGCTTTGAAAAAAGACAAGCAATCAACAACCAGTCTGGTTAAGAAGAGTTTTTATGTGTAAACTTTAGCATACTGTGGGTTTTATTTGCATTGTGAGCACACATCGCCCCCTCAGTGAAAACCTTTTATCTGCTTGTTTAATTTGCTTTGGAGCCGACCCTGTTCTCTCATATTCATTAAGTAAAAAAAAAAA
>CAFUXE010000563.1:92639-119912 GCA_903364295.1 Serranus cabrilla | reverse complement strand
TAATGAAAGGGCGAGATGTGTCGGAAATGTGCCGGACAAGAAAAGAAGAGAAAATAAAAGCCTCTCAAAAAGCATTGAGGGATTTTCAGATGCCATGTCCAGCTCCTCTGGGGGTGGGGGGGTCAGGTAATGCTGTCAGGACCACAAACCACAAGCAGTATTCAGATCCCTAATCTGAACTAATACCACGGTGTGAAATGACCCCACGACAGGTCCTGCATTCACAGTTTACTGAAGTAAAAGCATGAAAGTCTCAGAATCAACATATACTAAAAGCTCATTATGCAGAATGGCACCACTCAGATTGTTAAAGATATTAAAAATATATTATTTTATATGCATTTCTCTAAGCAGCTTACTTAATATACTTTTATAAAGTTTAATCGTATAATAAATAATGTTTTATCATTTTAAATTATCCTATTTTTCATGTTAAACCTTCTCCTGAAAAGTAACTAAAGCTGGCAGCTAAATGTAGTGAAGTACAATATTTGCCCGTAAAATGTCGTGAAGTAGAAATACAGCGTTACATAAGTGGAAATACTAATTGTACTTAAGTACAGTACTTGAGTACTTGGTTACATTCCACCACTGACCATGAGGCCTGACAGCGGCTGAGACTAAAAACTAATCGCCGTCTCTAACAGTCGATGATCGCCGTGTTGTTAGCCACATGCTTATGTGTTCATGTGAAATCTCCTCAACAGCGTGCTGCTCGCTGTAATGCTAATGGCTCTGAGAAGGGAGTTAATCACTGCTGCGCGGTTAGCCACATGCTTGCCTCTTGCAGCATGCTTGGTGTGTTCCAGGGGTTAGCAAAACACTGGCGTAACACATCATCGCTCTTTATGAGGCTGGGGCCTGCAAGAGAGAGAGGGGGCCCACAGACGATGCTAAAAAGACGGTAATGACAGCCATTCACCGCAATCCAATTATGCAAAAGGGAGTCTAAACAATTCCATCATCCCCTAAATTAGATTGTCCTAACGAGATAAAGGCACCAATTAATCCTGAATTAATTTCTACAGCTCATTTTCCCCAGAAAACACTCTAATATGCAAATGCCAATGAGAGACAGAGAGGCATGCTTCTGCAGGGTTTACACCACCTCTGCCTGTTGGCTTTTCTCACACAGTGAACTTATGAACTTGAACATATATTGTGAGGATAAAATGAGGAATATAACACATGTAACAGCTCAGGTGAAGCACTGAAGACAACTTGTTTAAAAGTGTAGAGTTCAGTGAATATTATATAATTGTGCGGTTCTATAAACTCTTCACAATGCTGCTGCTATTGTAAAACAAATAAAAGCCAAAACAAAGCCAGTACTTCTTATATAATGGTAGGATAATAGTGATTCCTTTACATAAAAACATTTATCATCAGTAAACTGCATTGTCGCAGTACTATGAAAACAATGAATCTAATGAATAAAGAAAAGGCGATCTGTTCTCAGCTGTGTCACAGTCAAGGACTGACTGATTAAGCGAAGTGCACCAAGTTTGTGGTTGTTCAGCATTTTTGTATCTTTTTGCCGTTGTTTTGTATCAGTTTGTGGTCAACCTTTGTCTCTTTGTGGTCATTTTATGTCGACAGTTTTGCATCGCTGTGTGGTCATTTAGCATCTTTGTCATTTTGCTTGTCTTTGTGTTTGCTTCGCATCATTTTGTGGTTATTTCATGGTTCTTTTTGATTGTTTTGCATCTCTTTGTAATCCATTTGCGTCTTTATGGCTCTTTTTCTGTGGTTTCTGTGGTCACCTTGCGGTCATCTCTTGCATCTTTGTGGTCATTTTTTGCATCTTTGTTGTTGTCTGACATCTTTTTTATTGTTCCGTTTGTCTTTGTGGACACTTTGCATAACTTTGTGGTCATTTCATATTTTTTGTGCTTGTTCTGTGTTTCTTGTGAGTATCCGTATTACTATGTTGTTGTTTTGTGTCTCTTTGTTTTTGTTTTGTGTTTTGTTGTGGTTGTTTTGTGTTGCTTTGTGTTTCTTTGTGGATGTTTCATATCTCCTTTGTGTATATTTGAGGTTGTGTTGTGTCTGTTTGTGGTTGTTTCATGTCTCTATGTGTTTGTTTTGTATCTCTTTGTGATCATGCTGTGTCTCCTTGTATTCATTTGATTTACTTTCCAAGAAGAAATGGTAGCAGTCAGTTCAAACACAGACTCTTTGACCCCCTGGGCCGCTGTGGCCAATAGGCTCGCTTAATAATTAATCCTTGCTGACAAGACATTTCCAGATAATTCAAGTTTTTAATAATTTGTTCTTCTAAAGAAGTAGAATTATCTCAGCCCATAAAAGAATCTTTTGGTTTATGTTAAAAATGAAAAATCTCCACATTTGGAGTCACGCAGCGATGATATGATCATTGCTCCAGTTGTCGGCATACGACTAAACCAAGACATTTGCGTTAGCCACAGACAGACTAGAAGTTGCACCATAGCCTGTAGATACCTCCTCGCTTTGAAAACAAAGCAATTAAAATTTTTGTTCATCATAATCATCATTATCATTTTCACACTCCTAATTGTCTCGCTGCCAGCTGTCTCGAGTTGTTATAATTGAGTGATTTGACACATTTTCATAGTGCCTGAGATGCAGCTTCCACCTCTGGAGCAAATGTATGTTTACAGAAATGGCTGTTCAACTTTCATTGTGATTATTTATGATTCATGATTGAACGACTTTGGCTTTTAAGCATAAATCTAAAACCCTCCTTCGTACGGGAATGAATGAAAATTTTGAAATGCCTCTTTACTCCATATATTATCAAGGAGGATGTCTTTATGAACCTGGTTTGGACCTTGAAGCACAGTATTTTATCGATCGGCAGTGAGCTACTACCACCTGTGCACCCCCCAGTGATGACAGAAACAACCAGGCTGTCAGTTGCCAGGCAATATTCACAACCACTGGCCCACATCAGCTAATTACCAGCAGAAATCACGTATTGACAGATGGGCCCATGCATATTGATCGGCCAGCGCTGCCACGTTCTAAATAACCAAACGCTAATGAATCATTTCCCATTTGGGAGAGAGGAGGAAAAAAGCATTAGTCATCTGCTTGACATCATACCTGTACTGCACACAGCACATGAGGGGGGTACACACAAATCACTGCAAACTCTCTCAAGACTTCAGCTGCTCGTATGTGCACCACCGGCCTCGCTCTCCCTCTTCCTTTCTGTCTGTCTTATCTGTCTCTCTCGCCATCTTTCTCACCCCACCCATCCCTCTCTCTCTGCCGCGTGGCAGTTATTTTTCATCGCGGCGAGCTGGCCTAGGCAGTAAATACCCCGCTCCTCAGACTGCGGACCCAGAGTGACCCTGCAACCTCCGTGTCTCTGATGCTTCTCCCAAGGTCTCTCATTCCAAGGCCCCTATGATGCAGCGCTCTGGTTGCAGCGCAGACCCTGTAATTCACCGGCCTGCTAGATCGCCTGCCAGGAGCTATTGATTTTTGTTTCCCCAATCTCCAGGAGAGAGGGAAAGAAAAGATTAAAAACACTTTGTCAGTTTGGTAGGGAATAAGAATTCTGCGCAGGGGGATACCTAGGAGGGCACGGGGTCAGGGCTGAGGTACTGTACGTCTTTATGGCTTTAACTATTTCCACACCACGGACATCTCTGTCTGTGCTCGCGCCCTTGCTTTGTCTTTCTGTATGTGCAGGGAAAAGAGACTTTGCAGGTGTTGCTGCTCAGGGATGACCTCTCCGGCTCCTCTGGGTATACACTGTGCAGTGCGACATGAGCGGCTATGTTAAAATGCACACACGCGAGAAATTATCTGAGGTTGGAAATCAAATAAAGCGTTTGCATGTGTCGCATTAGTGTGATTACTCTAAAACCCCAGTTTAATTTCAGCGTGGTGAGTAATCAAATTTCCTCCTACCAGGGATGGGCACTTCAAGTAATTTCCATATTCAACTACTTCCATTAAACTATTATAGTACTTGAGTACTTGCCAAAAAGGATTAAATAGCTTTTGATGACGTTGAGATAAAGGAGTCGTTGCTCCACTACGGTCACAGTTTTAAACACGTGGTTAAGTTTGTGAACAGAACTGCTTGGTTAGATTTAGTAAGAACATGGTTTGGGTTAAAAAAGCCAATTTGTTATGTAAATCAACTTACATGAGTTTAGTAGGCAATATAAAAGGGTCAACATTTCCTTTGGTTTTACATAGAAAATGAAATTCACCACAACCTTCTCCCTTCGCGGACTTTCATGCTCTTTATACTAGTCAGTGATCTGACTTCCAGATCTGATATTATGTATTAAATCTGCGCAATATAGGTCAGTAAAGACTAAATACAGGAAAGGAGAGCTGGAAACAATTGAAATAACTTAAGAAACTGCTGTTATTCATTTTAAATGTACTTTCCACCTCTGCTGCTCTTGTGTCCTTTCACTTGTTTGTTAGTCACAATATAGTTACTGTTTTGTGGTTCAGGCTGAGCAAACTTGGTATATTCTGTCAAATAATGAGGTAGCAAAAAAAAAAAACTAGCTACCTTTACTAAAATTAGATCACTACTGAAAAGATCAGATTATTGCTCGACATGTTAAAGCACCGACTCTGTGTGAGCTGAGTTTTGAAACACATTTGACTTTTGTTCCTTCTCCTCACCAGCGAGATGATAAATTGAAAACCCTTGTGCTCCGAGTTCCCCAGTTTCTCATTTGAGTCCTTTGGGAAAACCTACACACACACACACACACTCACTCACACACACTTGCGCTGCCATGGAGTCAAATACAGTCATGCTAATGTGATGCCAATGCATTACCCCATCAGATTGTGTTACGCATGGACGGCTCTTATCATTTCACCCTAACTTTCAGTTAAACATGGAGAATGTTTTCCCCCTGACATTAGGGTTTTGGTAATGGTGCCTTTCAGGGCCACTCTATTTTCTGAAATGAAATATTCATTCATTGGCGAGGACAGTCTTAGAGGAAGTCTGTCTGAAATATGAATTCACGGTTCCAGCAGACATTTCTTCAATATTTGATGGGTCATCAGAGCTCTATGTCTAATACTGTGCAGTTCTTCCCGATACCCATTCTCTGTCTGTTTGGCTTTTCTGTCTTCAGCTTGTATTTCTTACACTTGAAGCAAATCAGGCCTGAAAAATATGCACAAGAACCACCCTCGAGGATAATTCTGGTACACTTTTTGGTCAAATTTTAAACCCTTTTTCGAATTTTCTTTTTTCTTTGGTTACAGTGTTTTTTTTTCTCAACAGGTTAAGATCTCTTAAGTCCAATCCATTGTATGAAACCATCAGCCAGTGCACACTAAATCAGCTTGATTGCATGCCAACAAGAAGATAAAAGGCTCGGAGGTGGGCACAGTAATCCAAAGAGAGCGGGTGGTCTGCTTGAAGGCATATCGTTTTATTCTCTCATGCATATTCACTTCTAAGCCTCTGAGTATGCAGATTAGTCTTGTCTGAACAGCGGACTCTCCAATCACATCCTACTTTTGCTTTTTCTTTTTTCTTTCTCTCTAACTGCACCCTGCTGTGCGTGAGTGCCGGCACAATGAATGTAACGTGTGTGTATGTGTGTGATTGTAAGTGTGTGNTTGTGCTTGTTTGCAAGTTCGGGGGCAGGCGGGTTTGAGTGTGCATGCATGAATAAATGTTTGTGTGTGTGTGTTTAGGTATGTGTGTAGGTAAGTGTTTGCCAGACACATGGCTTTGTCTTGTCCTGGCACTGTGCTCTGCTCACCAGATGTTCTCCTTTTTTATCATCCTCCACTTGCGCCGTGTTCTTTGAGGTTTAGGGAATCTGTGTCGCTCACGTTCAACTTGCTCTGTTGTTTTCTGCTGTTTTGTGGAAAAGCGACAAGCTCTTCAAAGCCTTGTGTAGCTGTTTTTTTTCATATCTGCATTTAGAAAAATCACTGAAATTAATGTTTCGGGTCCTCGAGTAGCAGCAGTTCACTGTAACGCAGTTTGGTTTTTTAAAAGATAATGATAATGGGCCCTAAAATGCCTTGTGATGCACCCACCCTTCTCGCACGAAAAGGTCAGGGTGCAGGGTTGCATACAAAACGTCTTCGCTAAAGGTGGAGAGGATGCAGCCTTTTGCTCAAGGACACTTCAGCAAGGCAGATGCCTGAGGAGAGCGGAGAATTTAGAAAATAATTACATATAATTGCATGTTTACGTTCACCTGCTGTTCCACGTGTAAATCAGGGCTTGATTAGAAAGCTAGAATGAAAAGTCAGAATTGAAAACCACTGCACCACACTGCAGTCCCTCCCTTGTGGAATTAAATCAAGCTGTCACCTGGTCAGTGCCACCACCCACCACACACACACACACACACACATCACCAGACGCACTCCCATCAACAAACACAGAGAGCTGTCAAATAAAGCAACACTTGTAATTATGGGAGGGGGTGAAATTCAGATTTATTTATTCCAAAATGAAGCCTACTGATCGACGGAGGGACAGCTCTCCTCCATCTGTCATCGTTGAAGCCACACTTGTCTGACACAGGGATTCATTCATCTTGTCGTCTTTGACAGTCGGATTTTCCCGGCGCACTCCCACCAGGAGTCGCACAGGATTTTTGGAGGCAGACTAAAAAAGAAAACACTCTGTGACAAGAAGTAGGCTCTTTATGAATGCAAATGAGTCTGGGAAAATTCACAGAGCAGCTAGCGGGCTCCGAGGCTCTGGCATCCGTCACATCTCCCCCCACCAGGCACAGCCCACGCTTTGCCAAGAGGTCTAAGGGCTTACAGGGGCCCTACAGCAAGAACAGACACACTCACGGAAAAGGGCATGGAAATCCTGTGGCTGACACACACTGCGAGTGCCACCGGTGACTATTATTTTCACGGAAATGATAAGCTTACTGTTTTTACATGCCATCCACAGAATGGCTTGTGGGTTTTTAGGTTTTATTATAAAACATTCATCTCCTCAACCTGCTCTGCGTGTGTGTGTGTACGTGTGTATGTGTGCGGATGCGTCACTTGTATCACTTGACATTTGGCTCCCCTTTTATCCTGTTCCAAGGATAGTAAGTCAAATGCTATGTGACAGGTCAACCCCTTCATATCAGTCATCCTTCACCCTGACCCAGCCTCAGCTGCACAAAGACACATCCAGCTTACACACAGTAAAAATGATCATTAGCTACGAGATACAGGCCAATCCTGCCGGGTTAAAGGCAAGAGTTTGTTTACTCAAACTAACAGGAAAACACTGCATAAAATTTCCATCTCAACCAGGCTATTCTCGAGTCCTAAAATGACTTTAATGAAGGTGCAAAGACGGGGGCAACATTAGTTTACCTGTTCTCCTGGAAAAATATTTTATTTCCTCTGCTATGGGTTATGTTTTTGGAGAGGTTTGTCTGTCTGTCACAAGAATTATGGAAAAACTGCGAGCTCAGTTGTCATGACACTTGGTGGAAAGGTGTAGCATGAGCCAAGACAGGACCTGTTTAATTTTGGAGCAGATCCAAACCATGGGGCAGATACGCTCATTAATTTCCACTTTTGTTTAACATTGTAAAACATTGCGTTTGTGCTGCATTCATGTGGTTTCAGAATAATCAGAAGAAATCAGTTTCCCGATCATATTTCCTCACTCTGAACCCTTTGTCATCGTCGTCACGACACTGAAAACAACTATTTACAAGTTATTTAAGCGCTCTCGATAATGAAATGCAACATGTTTCCATATTATGACATCACAAACATAAGAAAGTTAGAACAGCTTCCCATCTGGGGAAATGGACCATCTGAAGAGCACTTGAACGCACCATTGGCCTTGGCAGAGATCTGCGCTGTTTGAGTGCCATTCCAATTAAAACAGATTTCTGGATCAGATTTGAGAAAAAATAAAACAATCATCATCTTTATCCTTGTTGGTTTCGGAGAAAACTGCCATCATGTTCATTGCCAGAACTAAATTAAAGGAGCAGACAGAATCATCCTGTGGAGACAGTGCCATAATGTTTTCACAATGTTCATACATTCTCCTGATGTTGTCATCAGGAGACTACAGCTTGAAAAAAGACTGGAGACTTTAGACAAGGCGGGAGAATCTAATGAAAGATGCTTTTCAGTTTCATTATGACAAGAAGTCTTTTCACAGCAAACATCCTGAGTTGTCATTGTGAGGAAGCACAGGTGTTACCACATAATGCCATTAACAAAGGCTCCGTTCTATTCAAGTGTCCAGGAAGTCTTGACGGTGTGACAGTTGACATGTTGCCTTTCAATTGACAAGAGAATTTTAAGCTGAGTTTTGAAAAGTCATTAAAAAAAAAAATGCTACCTAAGGATTGTTTCCATTAACTCACTTTTAAATAAACTAGACTACAGCGTAGTTTTGTCAAAATTTGGCAGTGCAGACTGCGCAGATTGCGAACCGGAAACAAATCAAGTTGTCTTGGCCGTCTCACCAATCTACAAGAGAAAAATGGAAAAAGGGCTTCAGGAACTGGGTTCAAGTCAGCGAATATTGACCAAGTTTAATGCTGTCGGAAACGAAGACAGATTAATATGTTAAATGGGTGCTGATAGCTGAAAAAACTGATCATCTAGAGTTTAGGCATTTGGCAAAGGTGTTTCTATGTTCAACTCTTTTTTGACGAAGACAAATCTACCTCAAGTATCATCAAAGTTTGCCGTTTCCATTCATCTTTTCTGATGCAATACTTTACACATATAATTGTATGAATGGAAACAGGGCTAATGAAGCAGGATCGAGACTCAGCTGTGCGGCAGTTTTGGTTTAGTGGCCACATTCGGTATTACAGGATCACGTGTCGATCAAACTGGGCCAAAACATTTCCCCCATTCACAATCACACAAAAGGAACATCTGTTATGAACATCCTGACTCTGTTTATAATCAGAACCTGATCCATCCAGTTCAATATAATATCTAGAGAGCCGTAACATTAAATTATTATTATTATTGTGTGAGTGGGTAACTAAGGAAGCAGGACCCTGAAACTGGAGCAGCTGAAGGGAATTGAGCCGTCGTATTTTTACTATTTTCCGACTGACGTGTCTCCAGTAGAAGCAGTGTTGTGGGCCTTGACCTACACCGGGGAATAAAAGTATAAAACATATAGGACTAAAAGGATATCTCGACCTCTGCTGCATCACTTTTGACAGTAAATACGTCTCTCACAACACTCACAACTTTATGGTTTCCAAACCTCTGGGGCTACCCTTTAATGAGATGATTTATATAGAACATCACATTAACGGCCGGGCAGCTGTGCAGGTTTTCGCCTTCTTCCTCAGGTTTGTTTCAAGTACCTCTTTTGCTTGAAAGCTAATCTGAGGTGCAAAGAAACTTGTGGGTATTTAATTTATCCGGAGTTCAAAGGAGGATGGTCAACAGAGGCAGAGCAAGGGCTCGGAAACGCTGACTCGGCTCCTGTCGCTTAATCTATTTGAGGTGTGATTAAAGTTTAATTCGCGCCCATCTCCTAATGCCGGCCGATGTGTGTGTTCTCCGGCAGTGGGTTGGTGAGTAGTTTCAAGCTGAGCCCAGGTCTTTTCTCTCTGTCTGGGCCTCACTTTATTCATGCCTGAGGGACGCCAAGAGCTGCAAACAACTGAATTTTTCATCAAGGTTACTTCCTGGAGAGATGTGCCATGCAGTTGCTGCTTTCTCCCTCGGTGTGTTCCTAGCTCATACATAACTTACCCTGCTCTGACCTGCAGCTCTCTCTGGGAGGAGTTGTTTGACCCTGGTCCAGATAGGAGAACGCGTGCTGTGGAGTCAGCATTTGTTTATGTTTTGTTATTTGTTAAGAAACTTGAGATATTGAAGTTTGGCTCAATGCTGCAGATTATTTTCTCCAATAACTGCTTTGTCTGTAAAATGTCATCCCAGTTTCTCAGCGTCGAAGTTGAGGCCTTTACATGTCTTGTTTTGTCAGTTCAGAACTTGAAGATACTCAATTTATTATGATATTAAACAGAGAAAAACAAGAGATTATTTGAGAGGCTGAAAACAGCATTTTCTGCCATTTTTGCATAAAAAAACGATAAAAATTTGCAATTATTTTATTTTATTTGCTCATGTTTAGGTAGCTTATATGATATGTGGCAACATCTTTGTTAAATCCACCAATTAAGCATTAATTAGCAGTTTACTTAATTTATTTTAAAGCACTATAACACACTGTGATGTAGCAAATATAAGGACATTTTGTGTTTATTAATGACTTCTTTAACAAATTTAACTCTACAAAAACAGTTATGAAAACCTGCCAACACAACATGTTTGTGAAGGATTTGTACATGTCCATATTTAAAAAAAAGAGTTTTCAAGCATTAATAGTTGACAAATACATTAACAAACACAAATAAATAACAATTAAGGATTAAACCATCTTTATATTTGATTACAACTAGATTCAAGTCTTATATCAACCATTTCTCAAATGTTTCTTTACTGCTAATTTATGTTGAAGACGATATACATTACATGATACCTAACATTTTATACACACACATGCACACACACACACACACACACATATATTTATATGTATATCATTAGTTTAGGTTGCTTGTGTGAAGTGTGCTCAAATCTATGATACATTCTGTCTTCTTCCATATTTATCAGCGCAGCCTCACTGGATGATGGTAAACACAACACAACTCAACAAACTCAACTAGTTCACATTTCTTTTGGGAATACCGACATGCTCGGCATTCACACTTTGAGTCTCTGAAAAACAACTCTGCAACTTCTGGAGAAAAACATCTACTATTTATAAGAATATTTTTACATCAAAATTCATTTGCAATTATAATCAAATCCCACTTTTTCCTCTTTATTTGCATGATTATTAATGCTGCAACAACACATTTGGTTTTAATGGAGGGAAAATATGCGATGTCAGATGATTTTTTTTTCACTCATTAAGCCTGCAAATGCTGCTCTTTCTGAAATGCAGCAATCAGAGCCACAAATAAGGTCTTATTTATTCTATTCGGAGTTTACTTTCTCAAACGCATCCACAAGCAATAAGGTCATTTCAGCCTATTGGCTTACAGTGGAATAAATTTGAATTTAGAGCAAAAAGAACAAGCTCCTTAGGTCATATTTCACACCAATCAATGCAGCCCTTGATTTTTAAATCGGACCTGAGAAGACTGATGTGTGGGAGGTATGGATCGGGATTTGAAGAACCAACCTTACATCAGAGTGCAGTTTTATACTCTGTTTTATAGACGCACAAATGGGTCGAAAATATAAGAATAATGTGATATTTGTTGGGTGATGAATGTTTTTTTCCCCCACTTTAGAGTATGCATGTTTTCAAGTGAACCTCCTTCTCCTTTGCAAGGTCTACAACACAAAGATAATCCTCCGTCATTATGACCCTGTTAAATAGGGTATAAAATAAAGCAGAATGGCTGTTGGACTGCAGACTTCCATTTCACTGCTGTACTGTGCAGTCTTGCAGCTCCTTAGTGTCAGACATTATCACCACCACTACCCTCAACCTCACCCTGCCCCTTGTGACAATTACTGCCCTACCTCCCTATTCAGCACGTAATGAGAAAACTGACTGATCGATTTCTGTCCGGCCAGTAAAAGAAGGAAAGGAAGCATTTGGATAAAGCAGAGAGCAGACTCTGAGGCACAGAGCTGCAGCACATTCATATTATCAGTTCATTTAGAAAAAAAAAAAAATCTTAATAATGGCAAAGCTACATGTTTGATGTAAATTGTAATTAAAATACAGATTGAACTGAATAATCTGCTGCTTTTTTTCGATTATTAGATTAATCATTCGGTACATAAAACGTTAGAAAACAATAAAAAGAAGGAATAAAGACAATTTCCCAAAGTGCTAATTTATACACATTATATAAATTATTTTTAAAATACAAATATTGAAATTGCTTGTTTTGACCATTCAGCAGTCAAAGAACAAACCAAATATATATTTTGTGGATCACTGTGGAACTTCTTTTTTTGATTTTTAGATCGTTAAATTTAGCGTCTTTTATTAAAAGTCACTAATTACAACCAATTTTTGGGTTTATTGTTGGGTGGCGACGTCTTGTGACCTCTTGTGACGTAGTATAAAGAACAACAAAGTCTCATCGGGAGGAGGCTGGGCTGGATGGACCAGTCAAAGAAACACAAAGAGTTTCCTGTTAAAATGATGACTGGTGTTACGATTTAACAAGTGACCCTGTTAACTGTTGACTCACCTGAATGTGGCACTGCCGCGCGTATTGCCAGGAGCTGTTAAACACAATAAGACCAAGTGAGAGAGTAAGGGCGCTTCTAAAATCTTCAATTGAACTTTAATCAATTTAAAATAGAAACGTATTTGTCTTTATTTTTAAAAGCAACTATTCATTTAAGTTATTATGAGCAAACACTTTCAACCTAACATGGTAACTCAATCTTATGTTTTTATGCAAATTGTACCTTCCGATTCTGAAAAAACAAGGCAAGTTTATTTGCATCGCACAATTCAACAGCAAGGCATTCAAAGTGCTTTACATCAAACATAGAAAACGTAAAAAACAATTAAATCAACATGGAGAAACACATTTAAATCTAAATTAAAGTTACAGTGCAGTGTGAGATAGTGGATTTGAAACAACACATTAAAGTGGATCATTAAAAAAAGAAAGAAATTAACTAAATCAGTTTATCTGAACTGAACTTTAAGC
This sequence comes from Serranus cabrilla, assembly GCA_903364295.1. Taxonomy (NCBI): domain Eukaryota; kingdom Metazoa; phylum Chordata; class Actinopteri; order Perciformes; family Serranidae; genus Serranus; species Serranus cabrilla. The sequence continues at coordinate 107,202 of CAFUXE010000563.1, read as the reverse complement.
TAACTCTTGTGTAAAGTGTCGCGTACAGTTTCCTAGGATGTTACTATGTATACGTTATGTATGTAGGTTAACTTATGTATGTGACCTAAATATGTAACAAACATAAGTCTAGTTATTTCAATCCAAACCATCATCTTATCCTAAACCTAACCAAGTAGTTTCGTTGCCTAACTTAACCAAACTACGACTCTATAACAGCGTAACCTCATATTTTTAATACATTTAGGTATGAAGACATGTTAACCTCTGGCCACAGGTAGGAGTGCTAATTTAGGAAAATGGGTTTTATTAGACTTTTATTAAGACTACGAACAAGTGTGGGTTGGAGGACTTGTTTTTTTTTTGCTCTCCTAGGTCTGTAGACAGACTTTGACGTGTAAAATTCGGAGGAGTTTCCCGTCAATCAATCAGTTACATCAGGGTGTTTAAATACAAGTCTGGTTAGACTGAGACATCAGTACATTCGCCATAACAACTGTTGTGGTCCAGTGTTACAACAAAAGGCTTGTAAAAGTGTTTCCCACAAACTAATAAATTCATCTTGATTTATTATTCCTTTGACTGATTACAGGGATGTAAATATTCAGCTGGAAAATATATAGTCGGGGTGACAGAGTGTCTCCTACGAGCACCACCATGCTGTCCTGTTGGGTCAGAGCTTCACTGCCACTCACAATTATTTATTAGGCTACATATTCACTCTCTATCCATCACTGTATAGCCACCCGGTCCGGTCACATCTCTTTATGTTTATTACAGTGTCCCACCTTCCCGAGGAGGATGATTGACGTTTTCGGAGAGGACCGAGGTGGGACTTGCGCGCTCCTTCTTCTCCAATCGTGGCTCGAGGGGCGGAGGCTTTCCATCCATACTCTGATTATGAGTCAGTTACCAGACATAAGCGAAACAATAACAGTTGGTGGTTACTTTGTATCCAAAACCTTCAAAGGCAAGTTGAGTCTTAGCGCGTTTTAGCGCATCAAGCTCTCGAGTATATCGGAGGTTTCATAAGAGGAGCTCAACGCGCTCCACTTTTAATCAGATTAGGAGCCTTTAATGTTCAATCCTGTTTTTTTTTCTTCCCTACAGTAGCGGTGCAGGAGTGGCCAAAGCCAAAAGCAGCGATTCAGATCAGATTTCACCTAAACCAGCTGGGAGAGACACCGAGAGAGAGAGAGAGAGAGAGAGAGCGAGAGAGAGAGAGAGAGAGAGCGGTTTGTCAGTCTCCCTCCTCCCAAATCCAGAAAAGCTTACCAAGGAAAAAGGAGGAGTGTCGGGGCTGAGAGAGACGCAGAGGAATCCGGAGGAATTTCCGAGGATATTTTCTCTTCTTTTTTCCCCTCTTGATATTCAAATTTAAAAGTTGGAGGCGAGGCAGCAGGGACCGTGGTCAAGGATGGACGAGCAGCCTCGGTTGATGCACTCCCACGGGGTAGGCATGGCCGGACACCCCGGCCTGGCGCAGCATATGCAGGATGGCACGGCGGGGACGGACGGAGAGGGAAGAAAGCAGGACATCGGAGACATATTACAGCAAATAATGACCATCACAGACCAAAGCCTAGACGAAGCACAGGCGAGGTGAGACTACATACAAAAAAAACACACTTATATTATTAATCAGAGAGCGACAATATTAACCAGTGTTGTTGTGGATGCAGGGGGGAGATAATAACATTGTGGTTTGTGCCTCTAAATGAAAGCAATTACGCCCAATGAAGTGCCGTGACTGCGCGAAAGCGGAAAAAAGACCCTAAAACTTGTCACGATTCATATTTGATCACCTGAAACAACTTTTGGCTTAATATTTCGTATCAAAACTATTAATTCTTGCATGATTATCGCAGATTATGATAATATGTTTGGAGGTTTTTTTTCAAACTGTGCAGCAGTTGGCTCTCCAGTTTGTCAGACACTTCTACCTTGTTACAAAGGAGCTTACATTGTAATCCTGTGCCATGCTAACATGTTGCCTACAGTTTTGACCCATGCCACTATCACTTATAATAAAATATGTATGCAAAATACATTTCAGGCATGTTACAGGTGTAGTGTAACTGGGTGGATTTTGTTGCAATTTAGGTTTTAAGTTAAAGTTTTAATTCTCCAGTTTTATATTTATATGACAGAAATAATGAAATTAAAACACTATGGATTCAGTCTGAATATTAAATATATTTTTCTGTCTTTTAGCTCCTCTGTGTTTAATAAATCAGCCTGCTTGTGACAATTGAAACAGCAGGAAAATCTATGAAAAAATATTTAGATGATATGATGTGAACGTCCCACATGTTTAAGTGGATTTGTTGCTATTGCCACTTGTTTGAATATTGATCCGGAAAGGGATGTCCTGTCCTCTTTTTAGGAAACATGCACTGAACTGCCACAGAATGAAACCTGCTCTCTTCAACGTCTTGTGTGAAATAAAGGAGAAAACAGGTACGTTGTTTATTTTTATAGTTACTTTTGTTTGCTGGATTTCTTGTATTAATTTTTTTTTGCTTGCATTAATGAAAGAATATGAATATTGTTAATTTTATGGTTGGAATAGTGTTTTACTAGTATCTCAACATCACTTTGCAAATATTTTTAATATTTTTTGGTAAAGAATATAGATCATGATCATTGTGACATTCCTCTATTAAACCACTTTAAATGTAGTTGGCACAAAACAATATTTTTCTTCTGATTTACGACACGGTTTCCCTGACAAACGTCCCACACGGTGCATGTAAACAGCACTGGCCCCGGACGAGCTGCTGTCATTGGACAGGAGTGTTTTCATGCCGACATTTGGGCCCTTTTTTCTGGGGCTGGGCTTTCTCACCCCTCTCTGTCTGTTTTCCTTGGCCGAGTTTGATGGTGTTTGCTAAGTGAGCCGTTTTAAAATGCAGAGGCAGGTCAGAGGGATTTTCTGTTTATGTTTGCAACAAGGGTCAAAGTCATGAAAAGGAATGTGTGAATTATTACTCACTTAACAGCAGATTAAAAGAAGAGCGGCTCACATGATGAAAGCCTGGGAATATTCTCTGAGGGATGGAGCAGAGCGCTGGTTAACAGGCGGCTTTTCAAGGGAGGAAATAAAACAAAATATCCAATACAGCCTTATCTGTGAACACAACTTTGAAGCTGCCTTTGAGGTTATTGAGGGAGCCTTGTCACTCTGTCTGGTCGGTCGCACTCGCAGCCGTGACAGTTAAAAATAAACACACAGCTGGTATGGAGGCAAAACCATTTTCCTTAATTTTACATAAACGTATTCACCGACATTTCCCTCGTATGAGTCAGAGTTTGGCACAGGTTTTTCAAAACAAAACAAAAAACAGTAGAAGGAACCTGCAGCCACTTTGGGATTTTCACCACATTTAAAGGTTAAAGAGTGCTGTCTGTGTGGAGGAAGCTACAGCAGGCTGGGGCCCTCTTTCTAAATTGCAAGGCTTGGAAAAGTGAGAGAGTAATGCCTGGCTCTTTGTAAACTGTCTGGCGTCTCCCTGGGTTCAACCAGAGTTCGTTTCCAAAAAGAAGAACAAAGTGACTTGGACCTTTTCCTGGCTTTTCCCCCTGCCTCTCCTCTCTTCCCACCGTTCTTGGCAACCCGAGATTTCACAGAGCTTGTGACGAGAGAGAGAGAGAGAGAGAAAGAGAGAGAGAGAAAGAATGGCTCCCCTCGGCCTGCAAATTAGGACCAAGTTTGGAAATGAACATATTTCAACATAGTTTATATTCTCTCTTCTTTTTATGTATTGAATCAGCTATTTATACTCAAAGTGCTTTTGAAAAACATGCTCTACGCCACAAATCAGCAAGCCCTAAATAACTACGTTGTTTTGATGAAGACAGAAACGCATTTAAAAGTTAAGAATAACCCAAACAATTTATGAGAGAGAAACGAGCCTTAATGGCTGCCTTTCCTCCCTGTCTGCGTTTGAAGAGCTGAGCTGCGGCTCATCTTCGCCCATAGGAGGTTTGTGCAGACGAAACTGAAAATCCTTTCACTGCAGTGACAGAGAAAATGACTCAAACCTTCACCATGGCATTTACAGCCAAATGTGCTGAGTGCAGTGTATGCGAGCGGAGTACAGCCTGTAATTTGTCAGGTCTTTTTTATATTCTTTATAAAGAGTCAGCTTCTCCTTGCTTTTTACATTGTTGCAGTCAGAGTGTCTTTGAGAAGAAGTGCGAGCAGGAGGAGACGAGTGCAGCAGTTCAGATTGTGAAGCAGCCCTTCTCCTCGACCTTTTGCTGAAGAGAGGAGACATTTCTTTAGATCGTATATCATTTGTCGCATGTAGTTATTCACATGTGTGTTGCATGTACCTCCTCACAGTATATCAGTGGTGTGTGAGTGTTGACAGCAGCAATATGGGACATCGCAGCAGCGAGGTGTCCACTGGCAAGCAGCTGACAAACAAGGCGGGAGTGCATGCCAATAGCAGATAGAGCAGGCCTTAACTGATGACCCCTCCCCACCCTGCTCCCTGTATATTTGTGCCGGGGTCGGGCCCGTGTCACGGCGGGAGAGTATTTAGCAAGCTTAAACAAGCTCAGGTTCGCATGGTGGCTTATGGAAAACCAACGCGGAGGCTTGTGTTACCACTTACAGACGTTCCTTTCGGCCGCCAGTGTTGTATTTCATGTTTGCCCTGACTACCGGCCCCCCGACACTCGTTTTTTTTTTCTTCTTTTGAACTATCATCATTGTTTCTTCAGTTCCTGAGAAGCACTTAGAATTAGTTTTCCTGTGCTTGCTTCACATCCTGTGAAGAGAGTTGGAGAGCGTCTTTGTTTGTGTGGAACCATTACGGCGAGGGAAGCTGGCACGTACAGGTTGACTAAGTAAGAGAAGCCAGACACCAAGTCAGTGTTTCTGGGTGTCAGATTTCAGGCCTCCTCTCTCTCCCCCTCGCCTCGCGCTCTCTCTCCCTCGCTGCGTCGCTCTATCTGCGGGCCTGGGACTGTTTCGTCAGGCCACTCTGTGTCAGCAGCCTCACATTACCCCCATGCAGGCTCGGGTCAGATGGAGAGCTCCTGCATGACTAATGTGATCAGACGGATAATGCATTACACCGCTTGAACTTATCAAAGCCGGAGACCTGCTGAATCAGTCACATATTAGATATTCACTGTGGTGTTGCTCTGGTCACTGTCAGAGCTCCTCCCATGAATGCTGGGAGAAGTAGTTTTCATCATTAGCAGGAAGCAAAGTCTTTCTCTGGATAACTGTCCGGAAAGTGCAGTTTGTTTGTAGAGTTTCAACTGACAATATTTTGTTGTTTTATTAGTTTTATTTTATATTTCATTACAAGCATGTAAACCATAAAAGCAAAAAATAACAATGAAATGGAAAAAAAATAAGCAGATGCAAACAACACAAAAGGAGGAAGCATATACTATACTATTCATACAACTTTCATATGTTTTGTCACACAGCACAGGCCAATAAGATTTTTGTAATCCAAAATAAATTTCTTCACTCATCTGCTCCTCTCATCAGTAAATACAAACTTCTATCAATTCTTTAGGTGAACATGAACCAAAGGCTCGAGAGCAGCAGTTGCCAGATCTTTATAGGCAACAATTTGAGATATTGGCAAACTTAAAAAATAAGAGCAAACAGTATGTGAATGCCAAAAATAGATATTTAAAAAAAAATATTTGTGGCAGTAGTGATATTTAAATATTGCGGTTACAGTGAGAACAGGATAGAGACTGAAGCAATTAAAGTTTTTCTGACTGTGGTGTGAAAAGTTCAACTAGCATGTTAACACTGCAAACAAATTACAAATTGATTCAACCGACAAGGAACCAGATCAACCCGAGCAAAAGGACAAAAATGGTGCCCATATTTCAGTTACAGCAGACAAAAGCTGACGCCTGGTTACCAACATGATAACTGCTTTTAAAAGTTATTGTTGAGGCTCTAACTCAAGTCTTCCTCTGACATGAGGTCCCACATATTCCTCACTGTGAGGTTTTATCTTCCTTATTGTTGGACTTCATCTACAATCAACATATCCATGATGGTTATTAAAAACCTCTCTGTAAATTGTTACAGTTTAGTCCTGAGTGTTAAACTTTGATAAACTGTACAATCTTTTTTAAGTATATCAAATTATATTTAATAAAAGAAAAAGCTTCATCAGCTGTTTTTGGCTTCCAACCTCTCCTGCACAGTGTTCAAAGATTTTTTTTTATTGCTATTGATTAGTCCGCTGATTACTTTCTTGACCAAATGAGTGTTCATTTAGTTTATAATCTCCCAAATGTCCAAAGCGGGGTCTTCAGATTTCTTCAGTCCAAAAGATATTGAATAAACAATATTATTAAACAGGGAAATCCTCAAATTAGTCGCCGGAAGGAACAAAAGTTATTAATTGATTAATTGAGTTGCAGATTAATTTTCTGACAATTAACTAATCCATTAACCAACCGGTGGTTTAAACTCCAGAAGGAAAGCTTGAAGTAAATACAAAGCTGCATGGTGATATAAAGTCAAATGTTTCTGTTATTTCCTGTAACGTTAGCTTTAAACGCTGGCGGAGGTACCAGTTGAGCTCCCATGAAGCAGTGGATAGACTGGTCACTATGGCTCCCAGTGCTGCTGTTTTTCAGTATTTAATTGACATGGCTGTCCATGATGAGTTCAGGGGTTAGTGTTGCCTCTCTTTGTTACTCTCCTCTCATCTCCAGTGACAGATGGAGGCATTAGTCTCCAATGTGGCGCTGTCCTGAAACTAATGGCTATGTCCTTGGTTTCCCCGCGCTAGCCGGGAGACTGTATATCTGTCCCCGGCTTGGAAGTGCCGAAGCAGCAGTTTATCCCCCCATGTTTTAGTTTCCACGGAAATAAGGCTGAACAGGCCTCTGTCTGTTCTCTCATAAATGACTTCAGATAAATAACTTCAAAACGAGTACGAAGTTTCCCCGAGAAAACGTTGCTGGGCTTTGATTTGCGAGTTTACAGGAAACTGTTCCTCCACTTAACCAGAGACGTTCTTCTCAGTGAATAATAATAAACATGTAATATATTTCTCTAAGTAGTCTGAGCGGGGATGTGCTGATTGTGAGTTTATCTTTGCTTTTAAGTTTGAGTTATATCAAACATAAATACACCGGATTCCATTTCACCCACTGACATTTTCGCTTTATTCATATTTATATTCACTACATTATCAGTGCACTTCAGGAGCAACAGCGTGTGTTTTTGCTGTTCCCTGTCCTCTGATATAAACTCACTCGCAATTAGGACAGCTAATATATTATGCAAATGTTGACTGGCTTAATTGAGACATGTTAATCATGTTTTAAGAGGCTAATTACAGCCCTGTATATCTGAGGTGGGAGTTGTAATTAGCCGTGATAACAGATCTGGCTGTAGAATGGTCATATTCTGTGTGTCGATGTATGGCGAGGGAGTGTGTGTGTGTGTGTGTGTGTGTGTGTGTGTGTGTGAGTGTGTGAGCATAGCTAGGTAGCAAGGTGTGTGTTTGTGTTGCTTCTTCTTTTTAGAAGTTGTAGCATTTGTTTTCTGCCCTTTTCAACCTTTAAACAAATGAAAAATCAAAGTTTGAATTTGTCTTTAGTGTCTCTACAACTACCTGTTTCCTCAATTAACCGATTAGTTATCTGGATTATAAAATGCCAAAGAATGGTGAAAAATGTCCCTAAAATATCTTTTTTTTCCCCACATCACAATGAGATTCAGTTCACTGCCACAGAGTAAAGAAACCCAAAATATATTCACACTTAAAAAGCTGGAATCAGAGAATTTTCACTTTTTTAAAAAGACACTCAAACTGATGAATCTAGTGCCAAAATAGTTTCAGATTAATTTAATACAACTAATCTATGAATCTCTGCAGCTCCAGGCTCCACATGCATGCATCACGGTGTGTCAATATCTGGTTAATGTTTCAGATAACTATTGTTCCCTCCAATTGCATTTTTCACCTTCACTGAAGCAGCACGAAGGACAGAGAAACAGACATCTATCAATTCAGCTATTCAACAGAAACATGAATGCATTGCATCTCTGCATCTATAGTTTGTTTCCTGCACATCTCAATCTGGTTATCTGATGCAGCAGCAATACTGGCCATTCTGCAAACCGGGCTTTTATACAAGGCTGTGTTCTTAGTTTTCTGACAGAGATCATATTCAGATCCATTACGCTAAGAATGCCTTCCCACTTATCGAATATAAAATTGCTTTAGAGAGGAAATTTGCTCTATGGCGGAGTGGAGTTTCTTTTTTATCAGATGTTTGTCTCTGGAGCAGCTTTTAGTGTCTACAAAACAGCTCTGGTGACATTATTGCAGTTGCAATTGCCTCAGCCATTGTTTTTCTTATTGGTGCTGTTTGGATATGATTGGATTTTCCACAGTCTGGTAGAATTGCCTCACGCAGTAGGACCGGTGGACGCGTATATCCTCATATTGTTGGCATTGAAACACCTGCAGATCTTATTACTGATATGTTCATGGGGCTCCAACTGTGTACTCCAACTACCTCTGAATAACGCTGTTAAGTTTCTCATTTTTCATCGTATTAGGCCTGTTTCGTTACCTGCATGTCACCTCCCCCCCTCAGCTTGACTTGTATCAAAATTGTAACTCATACGTTGAGATTTTCTTGGGTTCTTTGATGGAGGTGTTTGCCCTGGCAGTTGATAACCTTTAATTCGAGGTGTGGGATCTCATTTCTCTGGCACCCTGCCACTACGATATAAGTGGCGCGTTGGCAGCATGCTGAGGTTGTACAAAGGAACCCCCCCCCACACACCCCCCACACCCCACATCCACCCCCCCCACACAGACTTCGATGAACAGTCAAACGTAAAATGGCAAGCACTCTTCCCTGGCTGACTTAGTAAAAATGACATAAATTAATACATGCTGCTTAAACAGGACCAAGATTAATGGTTGCCTTTCGCAGCGGCTTAGATCCACTGTCAGTCGCTGCTCGCTGCCCAGATGGAATCAACACCAATCAATGAGGCTCCCCAACTCTCCCCGGATCTCTGCTTAAGCGACACACACACACACATACACACATGCACTCTGAAATACTCGTACATTCAGGCACATATATCACGCAAAAAAAAAAAAAAACTGAATTTGGCCCTCATCGATGCAGCATTCCTGCTCCTCTCTTCAGCATTTCTTCATATAAACTCTTGGGCATATCCTGTATTACATCCCATACAGGGGGATGTTCAATCAGGTGCCACAAAGTCAGATGGGGAAGAGCAGTGAGGCTGATGGCTCAGTAGTGATTGGATGTTTCAATTACTGATAGTAATGCCATGGTGTAGTGAGTCATGCAGTGCAGATAGCACCATTTATTTTAATCAGGACAGGGGAGAGATGGGTGTGGATGTGTCTCCCTCGTTTCAGAGTAGTTTCACATTTAGATGCAGGGGAGTGCGCTCTCTCTCTCTCTCTCTCTCTCTCTCTCTCTCTCTCTCTCTCTCTCTTTTTATTTCACACACAAACTCACACATACACGCACACACACAGTCAGGTGGATTGAGAGCGGAGGAGAGGTTGCCGTGGGTAACGCATAGCGACAAGGTACTCTCTCGGTGAGCTATTCTAATTTATGTTAATAAACCTTGCTGTTGCTGTGAGAGACAAAGGGGCCACAGATGAGCCTTGGTAACCTCGGCACCTTCAGTGGAAGCAAAGGCGCAGCAGACAAAGAACAATGCAGACACACACACGCACACACACACACACACTCGGAGAGAAAAAGAGAGAAGAGATATCGAACTGTAGAGAAAGACACAAATACTGTGGCGGAGAGCGATGATAAATTTAGCCACACAAAGAGTTGTTTTTGTGGCTGCAGAATCAAACAGCCTCATGCTGGCAATCTTCACTGTGGTGTGTGGTATCTGCTATTTCTGCGCGTGTGTCAGAGTGTGTGTTGGAGGGGCAGAAATAGGCAGGCAGGCGGTCTCTTGGGATTGTTGCTGCTAATTCTGTGGGGGCCTATAGAGACACGGGGTGCTGCAGTTTTGGATCACTTCCCGGGGCAGATGTGACACCACAGGTAGCATTTAGCACAGTGGGGCGAGAGCATGAGTGTGAGCAGAGGTCAGCACTTGGCCTCGCTGCCTGCCTGGCAGTGGAAGACCATTTCAGAGAGGCAGATAAGGGCCCTTAAATCTGCTTCTGATGTAGTGTCGGCGCTTTCAGCCAAAAAGGGAATCCTCTGCTTGGGCTGGACTCGGGAGATTGATCTTTTCGATTGATTAATCTTGATTTTGATTGATCTTTTAATGTACGTCTTTTCTCGTGGAAGCTTTAACCTTGTTAACGTGTGCAAATTTGAAACATTTTGTCGCAGCTGAATCTTTAATGAAAACATTAATATTTTTAATACCATACCAGGTTATAGGACGACCAGCATTCGTTCTTTGAGAATTCTTTGAGAACTTATATTATATTAAATCAGTGGCAGATTGGAATTCAAACCTACAGCCTGAAATATATTTGGGATTTTTAAGACTGATACTGATTTCACAGGGAGAAAAATTCACCAATGTGGCAGCCATAAAGTGAATTTTTTATCTGGCAGGGAAAACGACATCGTGCACCAATATGATTTTGGAAAGGTATTCAGAAAACTGCTTTTTGAACAAACAACTAACATTAAACATAATTATAATTTTTTTCTGCTGTAAAGCGTCTTTGAGTATCTAGGAAAGTGCTATATAATTCTAATGTATTATTATTGTTATTTTTATTGTCTATATTTCACATACAATGTATTACATTACCAACCAATTTGGAAATGGAAACATTTAGAATAAATAAAAATAAAATTTCACCCGAAACATAGTTTTCTGCACTATATATTTTGTGTAAAAAGTAGCATATCGGACAAAATAAATGCTGATACCAATATACACTGATATGCCTTCGATAGGCCAACATCAGTCTTTTGATAATATCAGTGAACTGATAACTCAGTCAGGCTCTAATTGGGATTTAGTGATCTGGACTGAGAGTGATTTGGGGCTCAGTCCTGCCCTCAGTGTGTACGAACCAACAAAATAACCTTAAAACTCGCTCTAATGTGGATCAAAACACGTCTTGTTTGCTCCGTCTGCAATGATGAACTGTTAAAGAAACAGGAAGTCAAAACTGCCATTAGATTGAGATCATTTCACTAGTTTCCTGAATCAGTTTACATTTGCATCATGAAAATTCTCATTAAAGTGAAATTGCATCAGAAAGGGTGTTGATTTTCTCAACCACCAGCTGCTTCGGCTTGTTATTATGAAAAATGTACTTTAACTATTACGTACATATTAAATGCCTCATTAGCAGAGCATTATATGTTTCAGTGTGAGAGAAACCCAAACCTTATAGTCTCAGCTCTGATGTCTAACAAGGTGTGATATGTGAAGTATTTTCCTCAGTAACAGCGATGAGGATTGATAATGCAGTGACGCCTCCTTGCTGCTTCCCTGTACTGTAGATATCAGTATCCCGACCCAGAGAGTGAAAGCTGTGGGTTTCCTTTGTGCCTTCTGTCTGCCAGCTTGCCTTTGGCGGTGTTAGTTCTGGACAGTTAACTCCAACTGAAATTATGTTAATTGCTGTCATTTTCTTTTTTCTACTTGAGCATAATCAGCAAATTATATACTTCTGTTCATTTATTACCAAGCCACTTCTAACTGAGTTTTTACCCTTCAAAGATCAAAAGTTAGGAGGCAGTTTGCTCTTACGATGTGTGTGTACACATGTGGGTTTATGGGAGCAAATGTGTGTTAGCGACAGTTTTGTGTAATAGTTTGTCATTATAGCAGCAGTATGGTGTCATGAAATGCCTCTGAAATGTTGGATGGATGTGTGCGTAGTGTTAGAATATAAATGTGATATGGTAAAGTACAACGGCTGTAATTTGCGTATTAATTCAGTTTTTAATTACTAAATGTTTGAATGCTATAATATTGACACCTGAAACCAGAGCTGCATGATTAGATGATTAATTGATGAGTCAATTACCCAAAAAATAACCAACAGCTATTTGGATAATTGATTAATTGATAAAGTCATTTTTAATCGAAAAATGCTGTTTTTATCCACTCGAATATGGAGATTTCCTGCTTTTCACTGTTTCATATCATGTTTCATAACATTGCGTCTGTGCTTCCTTTGAGTCCAGGAGGTCTCATTCCTGCTCTCTAAAGTCTTATTTTGTTATTTTGGGAGAGGGAAACTAGACTTTGCACAATGACAGGAGGCCAGACGCCAGTTAATAAAACAGCATTAATAATATTTATCAGGTGAAATTAATAAAGATTAAAAAGCTCAAAACTCATCTTTCTTAGAAAATCTTCATATTGAAATTCACTTTTTAACTTAATTAACTTGGCACAAGGATTATTCTCCTCTGGCACTTTTTTTTTTGGCTCTACATTTAAAAATTTTATGCACTTTAAGTACAAAATAATCCCCAGTATGAATTAATTTAAATTATTTAAAAAGTTAGTAAGTTTATTTGACATATTTACAAAATGAACACAAATTTTTTCAAGATTGAGGAAAATGCAGAAATCCTCCCTAAAGCGAGCTCCACTTTTCCATATTGTTTATAACTTTTATTTGTATATCTGATTGCATTGTGAAATCCCCTGCAAAGCCATAACTTAGTACTTATAAGTGTGTGTTTGTATGTGTATTAATGGACAACAACTCATTGAAAAGTGAGAGGTGTGACATAGAAATATCACTCACAAAAACACACAAACAACCATACACTGTGCAGTTTTTATTTGTTTATTTTTATTTAGCACAAAATTGTCTGACTGTATGAATTGGATAACTGCATGTACAATAATAGCTTAAATTTAAAACTATATTTTCACTGCTGTAGATATTTGTTATAAAAACAAGAGATGCCCTGTGCAGTTTCCAGCTTCTCCCTGAAAGGCACCTTCACTGCCGCAGAGTGTGTTTGTGCCTTGTTCAAGTTCACTCTGAGCCTTGTTGTTAAAGGAGGCTTTCATGTTCCTTATTCATGCTTTCACCATTCGTTCACAAGATCTGAACCGACGACCCCGTGACACCACACATGCTTCGGTCTCAACGCCTCCGGGCGAGCAGCTCTTCTTCTCCTATTATATTTTATTTGGCTTGCTGGCACCACCTTGTAGCCTGTTTTATTGGGCATGTCCTTCAGCACCATGTTTAGCTGCCTCCTCCCCTAAACACATAAAATTCCTTTATGTTCCTATTACTTGAGTTTATGAAGAGCGTCTTCAGCCCCCTCCCTGCCGATAAGATCATATTGATAGATTGATATTGGGAGAGCTGTAGAGTGATAAAGGCGCGCGGGTTAAGAGCTTCTTGGATAGTTTAACCTTGATAAAACAGTTGTTTCAGTGAGGCTGATTTTGCCCCATCCGTCTTCATCCGTCAGGGCCCCGCTGAAGTATGCAAATGAAGGCAGTAGAGGGAAGCGCCGTGTGCGGTTAAATGGGGCGTTGCGAATGTGCAGTGTACCGCGCCAACGGGGTGATACTACTTACTGTCCAAATTTAGTGTGTCTCTTCTGAAACATCCTCCCCCCGCTCTTCCTTTTTGTCTGCATTTCAAGAATATATACAGCCCTGAGAGGAACTGTGGCCTCTCGTAAAATGATTACAGCTGTGGCGGCAGCAAAGCAGTTTACGCCTGTACATGTGTTACATTATTATAGATTTAAAAAGCTGGGATTTAGTGACTGCAGAAGAGTGTGTTATCCCATTATTTGTGTCTTTGTGCGCGTATTTACATGTTGCAGCGGGTTTTATTGCACGCTCCAGCCATACATTTTAGAATATGGCTGTTTATTGCGCTAATTAGTGAGTCTGGAGGTGTAAGGGTAATAATCTTTATGATAATAACTGTTTATGCCTCAACACTGCTCTCCATTCACAGTTTACGTTGCTCGGGCAGCTTCATTTGCCTGATTAGTTTGGTACCTACTCAGCAGCATTAGGGATGTTTTTTTTTGTGAGTGTGTGTGAGTGTGTTTGATTCTCTCATTTATCTCATGTGTCGGCATATTGATTGATTCCCCTGCTCACTCATTATTTTGTTCTGTTCTTCACAACTCATTTTCAGAAAGAGGGCCAGCACTGAGGCCAGAAACAGATACCATGTCTCCTCTCTGCTGTCTGACTCGCCACCACACACATAAAGCTGTCAATCAGGAGCTTTCCTGCCTGCCCTTTGTTATGGAACGCCAGCTCTGTGGGTGGGTCCTCTGGGTGATAGATGGCTCAGAGAGCCTATCGGACTGCAAGAAGCATCCATCTCTGTCTGAAGCCTGTTAAACAAGCTTGGGAAAGCAGCCATGTAGTCCTAACCACCACTGGCCTCCACTAAAAAACCCCATTAACATTAATGAAGGATAGCTTTAAAAGTTCTCCAGTAATAGGCTTGAATTGGATTTATGAGTCAGATAGTTTGCCAGAGAGTACGTCATGAAAAATGTCACTGGTAGATGAATGGAAATGAGCATTTGAAAGGTCTCGGGACACTGTTTCAGAAAGGATTTCAGCACA
>CAFUXE010000563.1:75651-89721 GCA_903364295.1 Serranus cabrilla | reverse complement strand
GGGGAATGGCTCTCAGACACGGAACACTAGTTATGTTGGCAATTATGTTAATGGTATGCCATTAGGCCATGATTGTGTATGAGCGAATGGGGAGAGAGGGCACGTTTTCAGAGACCCAAGTCAATGTCTGCTTTGATCCACTTCTAGGGGACACTTTGCCAAAACATTCCCCAACATATTCTCTCTTTTTTCACTCAATACATCTTCGGTACAGAAAACAGTTTGACCGTCATGTCAGGGGTTGCTTCTTTTCAGGCTATTTGTACTGGGTAATGATGTACTCAGTGTGTTTTTCTCTGACAGCTGGGAAAATAAATCTGAATAGAGACAAAGAAACCATCTGTCATCAGCATCGCTAATAGCACTGATAGCACGGCCACTATCACGGCATCTCCTAGGTGGAAATCATCCCCATTACCAAGCATCAAGGCTGCTTCCTGCTTCCTGATGCTCCTCTCGCAGCAGCATCACACACAAACACGCTGCCTCTAAACACGATTTTTTGATGCATTCGGTCATTTTCAGTCATTTTCGTGGAGCGGGAGGATGCAGTAAATGTCTGTTTTTCTTCGGGCTGGGCTCAAGGCGGAGAGCTCCTTTGGCATTTGTGATGTGTCGTCAGCGCGCTGATGTTATTGATCCAGGACCTTCCGAATTCATTAGGAGATCCAGCACAACTGTGCTGCATCTTTATTTATGTTGCTGCCCCCTCCCTGGCCTGCCTCTCTCTCTCTCTCTCCCTCTCTCTGCCTCACTCCCTGTCTGCCTTCCTCTTTCATCCTCCATGCATTATTCTTTTATTATTCTTTTACAGCTGCCTTATCGCCCGCATTTTGGTGAGGATAAGACCTGTCATCTTTGGGTCTTGTCTGGGGGGATGATGGGAGACTTCAAGGGGGAGGAGGAGGCGGATGGGAGGGAGGAGGATGGGTGTAAAGAATGCCTGCTGTCCCCCTTTCCCCCCGCCTGAAATGGACCTCTCTCTCTCTCTTTTTTTCCCTCCTCTACCTTGCTCTCTTTCACTCTCGCTCTCGCTGTCTCTCTTTGTAATGAGAATCTCTCCCTAATTGAGGGAGCTGCAGCGATCTGGCCGAGGGCGGCAGGGTTAGATTGTGATACTGGCTACGTGACCGTTATGCTGATAGAGGTGGCAGATCAATAATTTAGGCCCTGACCTTAATGGTGGTGTTAAAACGCTCATTCCTCTGGAGTCTGGAGGCCTTAAAGGTGCAGAGTTGGATAAAGCCAACGGAGCTGGCTGGATGTGGAGGTGGGAGTGGGGGATGGTGGGAGAAGCAGATAAGAGGAGAGGTGGAGAAAGACGGAGAGGGATATTTGCAGTCAGCCCCTCGGTCTGTGAAAGGAGGGATCATGAGTGATGTTTTTGCTGCTTCTACATTCAGACACTCACATTGTCACCAACATTCATCCTCTTAGTATCTATATGAATGCCATAAGCTTTTTTTTTTTCTTTATTTCTTGCCTGTATTTGGTATCTGGTTGTAATCCGTTTTCATAAGAAATCCTCCACCCATCCTCACTGATGCACTGAATGCATCACCAGACACCAGAAGTGAACAAAGACTGCAGTAACGAGTGGGTTTAATCTGGTTCTGGGCTTGTCTTGTGCTTCTAGCTTAAGGCCATGCACATTGAGGCTTCGGACAGCCATCGATTTGATTCTGAGGGACATTAACGTCACGGCCTCATGCGTCTCTCTCTGAATCTGTAAGACCGGACTCATTCCCTGCTGGCAGGATGCGACCATCTCAGCTCTCCCCTGCTCCTCCCCACCCACCACCCACCCAGCCAGCCACCCTTAGGGGATGATATATTAGATATAACCAATTCAATTTTATGCAGCCAGGACAGACGCCCTGGGGACATAAACACACACATTTTTAATACACTCCTCACCAGGAAGCCCAATGCGCCAGAGCCTGCGGCTGCCCTGGGTCTCCTCTCACACTCAATTATTAATGTAACGGCCGTAGTGGCTTAATTAAATAATAAAGACAAGCTCACTGCAAAGGAATGGGCCAAGGACAAGTCACAATGGAGAGATGGCTTTTCTAAATGTCTCATGTTGACATATATCAGGATGCAGTGCTGTAAATATGTGGTATTGCAATAACGTTTGGCTACACAAAATGTCACATAAATCACCAAATATACATTGATAGTTAATATATCTATTTATTGAGTCACTGCCATTGTTAGACTAGCGAGTCTTGATTTGTATAAACCAACAGATAATTGGTTTTGTGCCCCTAATAACTGTCCTTCATGTTTTTAAATTATTCTTTCCAAATATAGCCTAAAAGCCAGTATGTGTGATTTAACCACTGTTAAATAAAAAGAAAAAGTGTAACATCTTATGATCAAATTATCAATTTTCACAACCCTGCTTTTGATTTTAATAAGTGAAACGATCCATCATTGATTCAGAATTGAAACACTTCTGCTCTTTTGTTTGTATTAAATAGGATATGGGCAAAATATTTTTAATACATTTTAAAATATTTTCTCACGTAAATGACAAAAATTCTAAAAACAAATGAATATTTTTTATTTTTTTTATTTTGCTGCAACAAAAACAATAAATAAACTATAAGTACAGACGAGCAGACTGAAAACTTTATGTTGATAAGATAGAAGTTTGACCAATATTTTCCTTTGGGACACTATGGAGTTAAAAAAAAAAAAAAGGTAATAAATCATAATATATAGCAAAATGTTTGACTAAAGTATTGTTTTAATATTGTGTCGTGGGGCCTCTGGTGAGTATTAAATGAGGAATCATTTAAAGGAAAAGAGGCCATATTCTGTCTAAATTGCTTTGTGCGAGTGATTGGCCTCGTAACATTTTTTCCCCCTGTTTAAAAAATAAAAAATCATTTGAGGGAGAGGTGTAGACTTTTGGCTTCAAGTCCCAGATCTGCTCATAAATCAAATGTCTTGAGAGTCGGGTCAAACAGGGGCTTGTGATACCTCAAATACATAAAAAGAATGATTTCCTCAGATTATGGATTCCTGCCACCTCAAGGGCAAGCCAGAGGAAGCACTCTGTCTCCGATGTGATGAAATGTGGCGTTATCTTTTACTTTGTTTCATTAGATTCACTGGAGATTACACACTCTATCCTCAAAGACCAGATTTTCCAGCTTTCTAAGATGAGCGATCTTCCGGCCTCGGGGCAAAAAAATATATTTCCAGCTCCCATCCCCAGCCCGTTTCTCGGGGTTCATGTTCTGTTTTAACTTCCAATTAATTATTCAAATTCATTTTGAAATGCTGGGTTACATTTTGAGTGGCTTGTTCAAAGGCAAAAGCTGTTTTTTTTCACTAATGGCAAGTAAGCTCCGCCATTAGATTGAAAAATAGGCCCATTGTGTGTGTTGACTTGGTGGCGCACTGCGATGAAGGATTGCGACAAACTGGAGTGTTTAAATCGGCGAATTGAAATTAATGCCCTCTCAAAGCCAGGCTTGCTGACGATACATTAAAGCTAATACTCCAGTGAGGTCGAGCAAATGTTTGTTTATATACATGAAATACGCTCGGAGAGAATGAAATGATTGGATTTTGCCCAAGTAAACACTTATATTAAAGAGGGAGACAAAAGAAACAAATTGTGATGCAATGAGGTGCAGGCGCTTTCTATGTTTATTGTTTCGTCTGTGTTTTTGAGTCGACTAATCCTTCCTGACACGTTTCATTTATGCCCTTTTTTTAAGAGGTATCTATTCTTTCTCTTTCTCTACAATTCAACCTTTTTTTGCCACATACTTAGAGTACGTCCCTTTCTTTTTGTCTGCTGACACATTGAGACACTTCCAAAGGTCATGCCTCAAGTCTGTCTTGTCACATCACTTATTCAGGCTGGTTTTATTTATTCATGCCACTTTTTGATTTTAATAATTTAATGCAGTGAAATGTTTCTTTCATACGGCTATAAAGTGCTCGTGAGGAGTGTTGACGTCTCTGAGAATATGGTTATATGGCCTCTTTATACGGAGTGGACAATCCTCCATGTAAAGTGTGAGCTGTTGCTGTCAGTTGAAGCTGTAATGTGTATCGATTGAAATGATCCTCCTCCTCCTCCGCCGCAGCCGGAGGACCTCTCAGGTGCCAAGGCGAAGAGGCAGAGTGTGGAAGAGGCTCTTTTTGTACTTTTCTTTTTTCCTTTAGAATTTAATGCCAGCGGCTGAGAGTGGTATTTATTTTCCTCAGACTCTGCTCTGCTATCCCGGAGTTGGCAGAGTGATTTTGTAGAATAGAAACATTATAGACTGTTAGTGTCAAAGTGTTAAATGTGATGTATAGAGCTGGGGGTTTCAGAGGGAGGAGGGTGGACGGGGTTGAGGAGGAGGCGGTAAGGAGGTGAGCACTGCCAGCCATAACTGGAGCAAGGTGCTCATGGGAGAGAGGAGCCATCCACCATGTGAGGGATGGCAGGGTAATGTGGCGGGAGGTAATGGCTTTTCTCAGTCCGCTGAAACAGAGGGGAGATCATTAGGGGCTGCCGTGCCGCACCGCGCCGTCCGTTTACCCCGACTCTGCCAGCGTCTCCTGTCAGAGCAGGGATGTGGAGACACTCATTGTGTTTGTCTGTCTGTTTCTGTGGCGCTGGCAGCGTTGCTCCAAAGAGGCAGGAGTGTTTGATTATTATTTTGGGCCTTTCTTACCGGGATGGATAGACGCTGACACTTTGGCTTACAGCTGCGCTCAGATATTTCCTTACCAAATGCTTCTCCAGCTGTGAAATCAAATCAAAGAGCAAGGCAAGACCTGATGACAAAAACAAAACTCCTTGACTCCTCCTTTGCTGGTGTTTAATTGTGCTTTACTTCTCCACAAGCAGTTCAGTGATTGGGTCATTTAGAAAAAAAAGAAAACAGATTAAAACGTGTTGAGATGTTGAGGAGATTGAACGTGATTAGTGCTTTGTTTCATCAAGGTTAGGTGTGACTTAATTAAAAAGATCACAGTTGTAGTGGCAGTTATGCTACAAGCGGAGCACATATCTTTTATAGTTCAAAACTCAAGTCTTAATCAAAAGAGAGATTGACTTCAGACAGAGGTAGTTTGAAAAGCGTGCAGACAAAAAGCCTTCAGGTCTCAAAGTAAACGTCTATGGCAAAATAAAGATGCCTCCTTTTATTTTCTGCCAGGTTATCGTCTGCTTTCTGTGTTTGTTTGGTTTACAAATCACTACAGCGGCTGACATTTATGTCTCACTACAGTAGGTGCGATGAAAAACATTATAACTGCACGTTTTTATCAGAAGTGAAATTGTCTTCAGACCAAACATCTTATTTTGTGTTTCAAGCTTCACTCTGCTGAACGTTTGGGGTTCTGTATTTGTTTTTTCTATATGCAGCATAACGGTGCAGTCTTTAATTGTAGTGGGGAAAGACAGTGATGGGATGCTTTTTGCAACCTATGTTAGAAATAAAGGTGTGCTTTGTGCATCAGCGAGGAGTCCTCAAAACCGGTTAACAGCACTTTGAGCTGTCGGTCGATTTTTGCCCTGGTGAGCCTCCAGCCCGGCGTGACAGAGAAGATTGGACGTCATTAAGGTCTACACTCTTTCTGCTGTCTGGGGGGGTGTGTGAAATGGGCTCTGCTGCTGACAAAAGCATGGGCTGTTATTGTGTATCTCCATCGTCGTCCATGTGAAATCCTAAAAAAGCAGCTTGCACAGAGAGCCCTGTATATTCATCTTACAGTGTGGTTCACCTGCACCGTACTGGTTTTCCAGATGTTTCTCTCTGTCCGGTTTTTACGGCCTTCTGTTATAGTTGAAGGTTGGTGAGGAAGTCACATCTCTAACAAGAAGATTCTCCTCATGTCGCTGTCAAGACTCATTCACGCTGTATGAAAAAAAGCTTCTGAGAAATATGATCGCGCCTGTAAAATGGACCAATTACTCCCCATTGACAACCTTCAAAGCCCACTTTTATTGGCAGATTCAGCCAAATAAAACTTTATTGCACGAGCGGAAAGGGACGCCGTCATTTTTGCATAGCTTTTCCAAGCCCAGCGTTTATATGATCCCCGTTATTACACCTCTGTGACATTTAAACTTTATTGAACAAGACTTTAAAATCTGTAGGCAGTATATAAAAGATGGTGGAATTTATTTCTTTCAGATGGGAGGAGAGTCCCCCAACAGTTGAGACCGGAGTGGAGCAGATTGACATGGTTTTGTTAGATCAAACAGTTGTAATGTAAAAGAAAGTATATTTTAGAAAAGATCTCTGTTCTCTTTTTACATACAATTTCTCAATTTATAATTTATAATAAGGCTGCAACCAACCATTATTGTTTTTTTAAGAATTTCATTAATCCGCCAATAATTTTCCTGGTTAAATGTCAGAAAGTGATGAAGGTTCCTATCACAGTTAAAATAGATAAAAAGAAAAAAGTATGTTTATCATTAATATGAATTAAAATAAAAACAAATATCACAAGAACAATATTAAAATAAAGAATTTCATTATATTTTAAATTATTATAGACTTAACCTGATGAAAGTCTCTGTACCAGAATGTTGTCCCCAAAAATTGTAAAAAAACAGCGTGAGTTCTTTGTTCTTCTATAGTCAACCCACCATCGTTTCCAACGTACCTGTCGACCCACAGGTGAGAAAACTGCTTTTTGATCTATATAATAATAAAATATTGTCCATCATAATTTGCAAAAATTCCCTAAAGCCCAAGTTGACATCTTCAAATTACGTTTTTTTTGTCAGAAAAATGGCCCAAAACCCAAATATATTCAATTCACGGTCCTGAAAAACAATGAAAAGCAGCAAATCTTTAACACTTAAACAATTGCTTTTTAATAAAAAAATAACCGCTGTTTTTCCTCTGTAGATAAATCAACCCAAACTTTCACCTTTAATCATCTGTGATACAAGGTCACTTTAGTTCTGCTTTAAGCTTTTTTTGATGCTCCATGTGAGCTTCCTCCTTTAAAATGAAACGTGTTTCCCTGACAGGCAGACGGAGAGAAACTGCAGCCGAAAAGGGAAAGGCACAGGGAGAAAGGTCCTGCCCCCCTCCTCTGTGTAATTAAAAGGGGGTGTCTGTCAGGGGCTGCTGCTGCTTTGTGTGGCCCCATATGTTTGGGCGCTGATACAGGGAGGATTATTCTGTTTGGAGGCCTGATAACAGCCTGTTTATAACCTTGGCACAGGCTGGAGCCTAATCTGGCAGCAGCACATCCTTCCCCACCTCCACCCCCCTAAATTTTCACAGAAAAACCATATTGGCCATTTCTTTCTCCAACTGGGGGGAACAGTCATGACCCAAAAAGACTCAAGTGTTTCACCTATATCTCACATTTGCATGTATGTATCGAAATAATATGTGAAATGTTAAACTGTCAAATTGGATGTGAGTTACAGTATCAGGATCATTCAGATTCTCAGTGTTAACAGGTGTAAAATTAGTGCAGCTTGTTTTGCTATTTTGGAATAACATCTATCACCATAAACTCAGCGTGGAGCGTAAATTCTGTAATGTTTCCTCTGCTGAACATGTTCCCCTTTCCCCTTTCAAGGCTTCATGTCGTGTAGTTGTACTGAATCAGTTCTCCGCTCACCTTCCTCTCCACCTCCCGACGTCAGTGTTCCCTTTGTTGCAAACTCCATTTTCATTTTTTTAATCTACAGGCTGATTAGTTTGGTCTTTTGTTCTCGCAGTATATTGCCATCGTACTGCCTTTCACACGACTTGAGTGTGCCATGATTTTAATTCTGCCACTGTGAACTGCTTTGTGATTTTAAGTCCTTTGTGCTTTTCGAATAACAGCTCCAAATTGTTTCTTTTGAATGCCTAAATTATGCCTTTCCTTGACTAATTGCTACATGATTGATTTTATGCAATTAATTGAACACTAGTTGCCCAGTATGGAGGCTGTATTCTTAAGAAAATAAGAAAAACTCCTACTGGTATATGGTGAATCAGTGTTATATTGTCAAATTCTTTATAATGAAATCTAATGAAATTCTGAAAATATGACTCGGTGTTGCCTTTTTCAGACGACCAGTGAGGGAACCATGAATAATGAGACATTTAGACACAGTACTGTACTTTAGGTACTTTTCTTTAATCTCTCCTGCTTTACACTTTTGCTGCATGAAATTTCTGTGGGAAATATTGTACTTTTTACTCCAACAAATCTCTTTATCAGCTGACGTTATCTTATAGAATGAAGTATTACATACAAAACATGCAATCAGCTCATACAAGATGTTGTATAGTCGTAGAATAAACTACCCAACAGTAGTAAGAAGCAGGTAAAATAAGCCCTGGCTTGACCAGCGACATTAAAGGGGACATAATATGCTAATTTTCAGGTTCATACCTGTGCTTCTTGTTTCTAGTAGAACATGTTTATATGCTTTAATGTTCAAAAAACACTTTATTTTTCTCATACTGTTCATGGCTGATACACTCCGTTTTAGCGCCTGTCTCTTTAAGGCTGAAAAAACCTGAGTCTGCTCTGATTGGTCAGCGTTTTGGGGTCTTTCCCATTTGTGTTTTTCCTGTTTCTGTAACAAAAAAAGCTTCCAAACCAAAAAACAAACACTCAAACAGGAATGTGATCCAAACTTGGGGAGAAATGACCAACATTAACAACCAAGATTAGAGATTTCCTCGACATTAGCATGTAGCTACATGTAGCAGTGTACGTAATGTAAATACCGCAGTAACGTGCCTGAAGCAGCAAAAATAAAAACCAGACACAAACTGTAAACTTCAGAGTAGAAATAACTGTTGGAAACAGAGACAGTCAGATCTGGATCACTTTTAAATCCACAAACTGCATTATTGAAATCTTTGGCCATAATTAACATGAACATCCAACTCTGTAACATTCTCTCTGTACGGTAAAGCATAATATGTCGCTTTACTAGCCTACTTTTATATTTTGTAAATTTTGTTGTAATAACTCTTTACCTTTACTCATAATTTTCCAACGTTTCTTTGCTACTTTAATTCAAGTGAATAATGTGAATGCATCCTCCACCACTGGAGATAACAGAGTGTGAGTATATTTGTGTATTTGCTTTTTTTTGCGGTATTTTAATCAAGGAACAACGAGTGAATTTCAGCTCCTCGCACACTTCCTGATTCACATAATTCTCTGCAAGGCTCGCCTTAAATGTCCGTGTTAATAAGAGGGCTCCATCCTGGCTGATGAGTTTCCAGCACGCCGAATAAAAGTCACTCTCGGTAATGCACTGTTCCATGGCGAGGACCCTTACCCGGCACACTGTGGGGAGAGGGAGTGCTCGGAGTGGCAGGCAAAGAGAACTGTCAACCTGTCACATTTCTCCCTCCTCTTCCCCCTGATAAATTAAAGTTACACAGTGTGCGTGTTGTAGCAGCGGAAGGCTGTGCAGAAAGCCTGGCTCCTCAGGTCTCAGGAGATAGCTGGCAACTAGGTCAGACTGATAATGTAATCCGCTGACTGGATCCTCAGCCCACTACATCCAGAGAGAAAAGCATGACAGGAAAAAATACGAAAATGTAGGAGGAAAATAGGAACTTTTATGTGTTGTTGCACTTACTTTGCATTAAATCGCTGGCTCTAGTTAATCAAGTTTATAAAGTAGTAATGTCCACGCAGCCTTTTGTGAGGAAATACACTCACATCCAGCTGGTGTTCGTCTGTGTGTGTGTCTGTGTGTGTGTGTGACTGCACACGTGATTATTCAAAAAGTGCAATCCATGTCAATACACCTCACACTCCTCACAGGGGAATCTTATTTACACGGATTCCTTTTTACGCGTTATCTTTGCACCACATACTGCAGCGCACATCCACAACAAAATAGTATCATGCGAGTCCGCGGGGAGAGAGTGACAAGAATAAGTTTCTGCATCAGCAAGGTGCATTTTCATTCCCATGCAGTATTCCAGAGAGGCTCTGTGGGCCCACTGTGACAACTCTGCCTCCCTGCAGGTGTGGAAATGAAACAGGGCCTATAAATAGCGCAGGCAGCTGGGAGTACAGCGCTGTAGAGCAGGGGGGGGAGGAGGGAGGAGAGGGGGGAGGATTAGAGGTCCAGCTGGGGATGCAGGTGTGTATAGAGGCTGACCGACAGAATACGACTGCTGTCTCACCCAGGGGGCCGAGAGGCAGCGGAGACGCAGCTCCATCCAGTTTGGAAAGTGGAGAACTTCAACAGCATATAAAGTCAAATTTAAATGTATCTGATTAGGCTGAAATACCACAAACTCAAAATAAACACGTTTCCGTACTTAGTTTAATGGCAACATGGTAGCGTCGTGAGCTAAATAGTTTAAGGGTTTCAGAATGATCCACAACACGATAAATTATGTTAATAATATTAGTGTAAGTTCACAACTTTGACTTTTTTGTACATGACTGATCAAAAATGTGTATTCTTAATGTCCATCCATTTGACAATATGATAATTAACCAAAGAAAACAAGGAGATTTATCTTGATATTTTGAAAATAAAATAATTTACTGTTGATAAAGAAAATCTGATATAAAGGAAAGCCTTGCTGGCAATTCTGAATTTTTTTAAAGAATATTTTAATTGCAAGATTGACAAATAAGATTTCTTTTATGTACCAAAGTACACGTTCTATATTGGTACATAAAAGCAGTCTTTTCTTTCACTAACAATGTTATTTTGGAGAAAAAAAAAAGCACAATTATAATTTGGCAGATTCTATTCACATCAATGAGCGAGGTAGCTAAACTGGAAGATAATTCATAAACAACAAAACACAGAAACAGCTTCCACTGTTACATGGTTATTATGGTCTATTATTGACTTTTTTATTTCCCAATAACAACGTAATATTTTTAATGGCATTTTTCTTCATTTCTCTTTTTCTTTTATTTTAATGTGAACATTCTGGTTTGGTTTATGGTGTGCAGTCCTCTGTATGTTCCTCTCAGCACCAGTTTGGTGAAGTGGTTGAAATGAACTCGGCGGAGTCCTGATGGATCGTTTGACGCTGTTTCCATGGATACGGCTGTCTTGACTGTTGAATGTTCGGCTGCAGACTGCGACTCTATCTGTAACCATCCTTCTTCTTCCACCTCTTCTTCTCCTCCTCCACTTCAGTATCTCAGTGCCATCTGCACAGGTTCAACCCCTGAAGGCAACATTTGGAGTCCCAGCTCACAGAACAAACTGAGTGAAAAATATCCCACATTTTTCTCTTCCTTTCTGCATTTAAATCAGTATGCAGTGGTGTGGAAATTATGGGTTATTGTGACGACACTAATGTTAGACTAAAACAGCTGTTATAACATGCGTTGTAGTACGTTTCAGGTGGTTTCATCTAATGTGTGGTTTTACATTTCATTGACTTACTTTTATGAACACGTAGTTTATATTATTTTATTGATCTTTTAACACAGTGTGACAGGTACGGCCTTACCTCTGCATTATGCACTTCACCGTATTGACAGATCTGACCACAGCATCAATGCAAGTGCAGCATCTCCTCTGCTTGCTGAAGGTAAACACAGGCTATCATTTTGGATAAAAAAGTGAATTATTTGTTAAAACAGGCTTATTTTCTCGAATATGGTTTGTCATAAAAGACGTGTTGAAAGACAGTCAGGTCAGTGTTGTTTAAGGCTGGGTATCGTCTCACATTTTTTAAAAATCTATACAATTTCAGATTCACAAGGTCCCAGTCATGATTCGATTCGATTTCCGGTTTGGTTCGGTTTGCTTTGATGCAATAATGATCCGATTTCCGATTTGCTCCCCTCCGATATCGATTCGATTGCATTTTTTCTTTTATATGAAAGAGACTTAATGGTGTTAGTTGTACATGAACATAAGAGAATCTACCGGAAGAAAGATTGATTGAAAAAGCTGTACACAGATGCAGAAATATACATATATTTAGATAAAGATCAGTCTCAGAGTCGATGTCGGAAAAATTTAACTTAACATTTAGTTGAATTGGAGAATTGATTTTTTTAACCCAGCCTTAGTGTTTTGGGCGAGTTGATATTTGTGTTTCAAAGTCCAAATTCATGGCAGTTCCTTTATCTGAACGGTCACAGTTACACAGTTTAACTCACATTGGTCTGAAAGGATCAGCCTGTGTTTTCTCTGCAGTAAAATCTATTAAACTACAGCTGCAGACTCAAGTGTTTGTTCACAGTGTATTAACCTGTAAAAGAAGCTTGAACAAAATGGGTCAAACGTTGGATGAACATGCATTCAGTCGTCCCACGTCTCTTATTTGAATGGGATATTAGTGTGTTTGGAGTGTGCTGCTGATGCCACGGGGCTTTCTGCATAGTATAGTAGTACGCTGCGTTACAGAGAGCACTGTTGTCGTTATTTTTTAAAATCAAACTTCAGCTTTTAGGGCAGAAAATGCTGCTTTCATTCCCGACGGATGACTCGATATGCTTTTCATGTAAATGACGTCTAGCACTTGCACGCTGGTGTTTGCATTAATGCATTAATTCCTCAGTACTATATGCTTTTTTTTTTTTAGCTGGAGGCGAAATGACACATTCTCATCAAAAACACACTCCCCCGCTTACAGTCCCCACTCCACTCAGACACACACACACACACATGCATGATTGACAGCAGGAGCTCCCCATGACCCAGTATTCTGCTACAGTGGGACGATCCCACAGGCCTGTGATTAATGACTAGGCTTTATCCACTAGTGGTGTGGTAGGCCTGCCAGCCAGGCCACTTAGACTGCCTGGACCACTACCTCTTCTGTAAACACACACTCTCTCTCTGCCTCTGTGTTTCTCTGTCTTTGCTCTCTGCCTACAGGCATTGCATTGTCATATTCATTGTTACAGCTCTAAACCTTTGTCCCAACTTGACCCCCTTCTACACACACACACACATTCATAGAGGACTTTTTTTTTGCTTTTGTCTACTTCAAATTCTGCAGCTTCTCATTGCAGCATTAGTAGAATATTATTTGCATTATTTCTGGATTAGTTCCAGTGGTGTTTAGTGACCTATCACGCAAAAGGAAGCGCTCTATTTTCTTTGTGCAAAAAAGAGTTTCTGGCAGAGAGTTTTTTATCCATAACCAGCCATCAGCTCTGGAGCAGATTGAAGAGCGGATGTTAAGAAAGAAACTAAGAAATACCTCCGTTTGTATGAGCAGGGGCCGCTCTCACTAACGGACAGTGATCCCTCACATTGTTTTTCCGTCCTGACAGCTGGGGGCAGACCGAGCTTCACCAGTCTTTTGAGCAGCGGGCTTCGGCCAAACAGTAAACCTCACAGGGATTTCCGTAGCTGTGACAGCATCCAAACAAACTGTGCACACGCAGCAAAACAAAGCCGGTTCGACTTAGTCTGCCTTGATGGGAAGCTCCCTGATAAATGCAGGGAGAGACTATATTTCCTGCTGGAGCAAATCTCTCAAGTGTTACAATATTAATGGGCCCTCAAAGCCCATCTAACATTTGGATGGCAGCCGTCCACCTGCCAGATCCTGCGCTGCTACTTTGTGCTGAAGTTAGGGGCACGTTTGAGTCGTGTTTTGATGACCAATAACTGATAAAGAAAAACAAGTCGCACTATTTTAACCACACATCGTTACTTGATTAATTATTTAACTAAATGATCAAGTGGAAATGTGAGGGATTCTTACTTTTTTCTTGCAAATAGATATTTGAATTCTGTACCAAACTACAGCTGAAATTATGAGTCAGTCAGTGAACTGATAGAATTAATGATTAGCTTGTAAATAATTAATCATTATTTCAAGAAAAAGTGCCAAACATTTGCTGGTTTCTGCCTCTCAAATGTGAGAATTTTATTTTTATTCATTTTGTGCCGCGTAATTTCATTTTATATAATTTTACTGTTTTCATTGTTTCTACTTGTTTTTAACTGGTCATGTGATGCTTACTACTGGTTTTTGTTACTATATAGATGAGGTTGTACCTGCCCTGACAACGGCCTATGGTGGTCAAAACCTGTTTGCTTTTTTAATCTTTTAGCCACTATAATATGATTTTTTAATATTTACTTTATTTTCTTATATTCTGGAGAATATCCTG
>CAFUXE010000563.1:55304-67691 GCA_903364295.1 Serranus cabrilla | reverse complement strand
CCCAGAATATCCGTGTGCGTGCAAGACTGCTCTCATTTATGTGTACATTGTGTGCGCGTACGTTGTTTGTGCATGTCCGTCTCAGCAGGCCTGTCTTTGATGTGTTTGCACTTCACTCTCCACGCCACGGGAGCTGAGTGTCAGCTGAGAGCCGAGCGCCTGTAGGTGTGTGAATACGTGCAGGTTCAAAGCTCCGAACAAGTGTGTAAACAGGCCGCGGTGTCCAGCTAAATAACAGCACAACGGACACTACACTGTAGAGGATCAGGCGGGATGTTAAAATGGTCATTTAATGGTTATTTTCATGATATGGAGAGAATCCAGGACACTGTTCATCCAGTTAGAGCTGGCAATTACAATTTTGGTTCAGAAAAATAATTGTAAAAATATTTATATTTTACTGTACTGCATTTCAAAGTGCTGCACCCCTTTCTTTTACAGCAGTGCACTTTTGCCTTTTTTTTTTTTTTTGCTGAATTGCAAACTGTAAAATTTTGACATTTTCAGTCGATTGTGGGACTTCGACTTATTTGATGTAATTTATTTTTTATGTATTATTTTTGTATATTGAATGTATGTTTAGTAGGTTTTGGAAGTGTGGATTTTATTTTTGGGTGGCTTTTATTCTTGTTTTTATTCATTGTTATTATTATTTATAGATTTTAAATTTATATCTTATATACTTTTTGGTCCATTTTATGAACATTTTCTAAAAAATGGGTTTGAATTATATTAAGTCTAAGAAATGTTTCTGTTAAAAGACAATTAAAAAATAGTTCAAGTTATGCATATTTCCTAAGTTAATGATTATGTGAAGTAATTGTGATCTCAATATTGGCTTAAATTATCCTTAATGTTAATTTGTGCCATAACTGAGCAGCCCTACAGCTAATTAGATGTTAAGAGGAGGTTAAGTGTTAAAATAATTGACTTCAATGATCACAAATATAATGGAAGTGAATTTTCAAACCTTTACCTTTACTATGTTTGGGTATCTTCATCTCGCTTTTAGCTTTAGCTCAAGTCCTGCCTACCTGATTGGTTTGAGCGAGGCGTCTTTACATTAGTGTCCAACGTGTGTCATTACTTTGTTTTTTCTGTTTAGAGCTTCTGACAAGATAATAAAGCCATCAGCCAGAAACTAAACATAGCTGGAGCATAAGGAGAGCAGTGAAAGATGAACTCTGGCCGAAGGCTGTGTTAATTTTTTCTTTCTTTTTTTTTTAAACATGAAATGATAGTCAGAATCGATGAAATGATAGTTTTATGGTCCTGCCTAGCTGCCAGCCTCAGTGAGGCTGCAGGGTTTTATGGCACAGACTTGAACTATTAAATCGATGGCCATATTTCAGGGAGCTGGAGTTAACACTCCTCAGTCTTAGTAGAACTGTTTTACTTTGTCTTCATGCCTTCTTCTCTTGTCCTCCACAGTGCTCAGTATCCGTGGCACCCAGGAGGAGGAGCCTCCAGATCCTCAGCTGATGCGACTGGACAACATGCTGCTGGCGGAGGGCGTGGCCGGGCCAGAGAAAGGCGGCGGGTCGGCAGCTGCAGCAGCCGCCGCCGCAGCCACCGGAGGCGTCGGGGCCGACAACTCAGCAGAACACTCGGACTACCGGGCCAAGCTGTCTCAGATCCGACAAATTTACCACACAGAGCTGGAGAAATATGAACAGGTGGGAAGGAGACGCTTTTCCTCAGCTGTTATTATTGTTAGTTATTTAGCTTCTTGTAGAGATGAAACACTATGACAATCTTTATATCACCATGATAGTGACCAAAATTATCACAGTTATCAGTATTACTCACTAAGCCCCATAAAAGCAACGAGCCAGGCACTGTTTTAAATGTCATGTTCCCTGCACAGTCCGTACTGTTGTAGCTCAGTGTTTTGGCTCCACCTTTTTAAGCAATAGTTAAATTATTTCAATGTTTCATGACAGAAAATTTATATCAATTTTCTCTCCTCTTCCAAAATACTCCCACTACTCAGGTGATGACTACAGGATCTGTTGTGAGTTTAAATTTCTCTTTTTTGATGAATATGTAACAACTAAAACAGAGTTGAGCTTTATCTCGACTGGTGGTGGAGGCTAAACTTTAAAGATATGTCAGTCATGTTAATCAGGAATGAATATGTTACATTGTTGACATGCACAATTATGTGGCTTGATATGATTAAACTGTTCACTGTCTTCCTCATGGGGACAAAAGATGTAGTGGTGATACATTATGCACACTCACACCACTTACAGGGGCAATGTATAAGAGCTTACCTGACCTCTGACCTCTGACCTGCAGAGGGGCCCAAGCAGAAAGAACTTTTTTTTTTGTTGTTGCCCATTTTACGGCTTTATTGATAGTAGAGAGACAGAGAGTGAAAGGGGGAGACAGAGGGAAGGACATGCAGGAAAGGGCTGTGAGCCGGATTTGAACCTGGGCCGCCTGCTTGGGAGGACATGTCCAAAATCCCATGATATGCAATATATACCCAATATGTGCACCTGTCGTCACTACTGCACTGCAGAATATTAATGCAACCATAGTGTCTAGTTTTTGCGTACCATAACATTTTACTGGTAATAGTATCTACATACTATATGTTTCAGAACAATGTCGTAATGTTTTAACTGTTAATCCAAGTAGAATGAGAATCAAATATCGCCCAAATTGCGAAAATATTGCTGTAGCATGAATCACCTGCTGTTTTTTTGAAATTGCAATAGAAACAATGCAGATAAATATATATTATAGACATGTTTAATGTTTTTTTGATGATATATATTGTATATTGTCCAGCCCTAATGCTAGGGTTAGGGTTATTATTAATTTAGGCGACAAAATTGTGTCTCATGATGTCTCGATATACAATTTCCTCATGATTCCACTGAAAGACAATAGATTATTATACTGAATTATCTCCCAGCCCTAATCTCATCTTCTGTTTTAGTGTACTAAAAAGCATGTTTGTATGGGATTTTACCTGCAGCTTTTCTCGGATAACAAAAATAAAAATTTAAAAAATAATGAGTGAATTCGACTCAGACTTAATCCGTTTAACATGTAGTTACAGGTTCTCCTGTTTCCTTACTTGGTGAAAATAACTGAAAAATTAAAGACTCCAAATTGCCCAAAGTTAAGAATGTGTGAGTGAATATTGTGTCCAAGTATTTTTCCTTGTCCTTTGTCCAGTGCATGCTGGGAAAAGCTCCATCTGGGAACCTAAATAGGGATAACTTGATATAAATGATG
Organism: Serranus cabrilla; assembly: GCA_903364295.1. Classification (NCBI taxonomy): domain Eukaryota; kingdom Metazoa; phylum Chordata; class Actinopteri; order Perciformes; family Serranidae; genus Serranus; species Serranus cabrilla. The sequence goes on along the minus strand of CAFUXE010000563.1, from coordinate 64,439 downwards.
GATGAGATATTTTCCTGTAAATTTACAAAGTATAATGCTCTTAAAATCAGCACTCGCGGGCCAACTCATGACAAGCCAAGCTTTCAGAGATGTTATCTTCAGCAGGCAAGCAGCCATTATATCAGTCACACACCAGCTCTTTTCCAAAGACTGTAACGTCTTGTCATTCCCTCGGAAGTCAAAGCGTCCTGGGTTTGTCATCTTCTCCGAGGAGGGCTAGTCATCGCTAACTGTCACAGTCAATACACACCTGAGCATTTTTGTGTCACCACGCTACGTACACCTCGCGCGCGTATGAGTGAGTAGTGTCTGGCGTGTGTGTGCAAGCAGAACGGCTGCTCGGTGCATCACTTTGACTGACGTAACCCTGGTGTTGACAAGCAACAGACACCTTGACTCTGAATGCAGTCATATCCAGTGACTGATTCAGACAGAGAGAGAACGAGGTAGACTGAAAGATGGAGTAAAAAGAGAGGGAGACAGTTTAAACCTCTTGAACGTTAACGGGACTGAAAGCCTGCTGTCATTTTAGATTTCTCTTCACTTGTCACATTTTCTCTTCCATTGAAGAGAAGTCTTTTTAATATTCAGAGCAGCGCCAGTCTCGCTGCCTCCACTGTATGACTCCGCCGCTACATTTGTTTGGCGTGAAACATCGCACAGTGTCTGCTGCTTTAATTTAGACTATTGTTATTACCTCTAACGCTGCTGCTGTTATCCAGTCAGCACTGCTCCTGCGAGGCCCAGGCCTCCCCGCGAAGGCGCAGCCTCTCCAGAATCCAATTTCACCCTGTTTTTTGTTCTGTCTGAAGCTGTTGAGCCTCCATGATAGTTCTCCTTTTTATGAATCCTGTCTGTCTGTGCATCCAGGCGTGCAATGAGTTCACCACCCATGTGATGAACCTGCTGAGGGAGCAGTCTCGCACACGACCCATCTCGCCCAAAGAGATCGAGCGCATGGTCAGCATCATCCACCGCAAGTTCAGCTCCATCCAGATGCAGCTGAAACAGAGCACCTGCGAGGCCGTCATGATCCTGCGCTCGCGCTTCCTCGACGCCAGGTCTGTGTGTGTCCGTGTGAGCGGCAACATTTATCAAAACTATCCTTTAGTGCTCACACTTTGGGCTCCAAAGTATTTTTTTTATTTTATAAAAGGTGTGTTTTTTGTTGTTCTTGCTGGTTTTGCTGTTAGTCAGACAGCTTTTTAAACAGCTTTTAGTGAGCATTCATTTATGTTTCAGACAAAATTTGAAGTGCAAATAAATGACGAATCTATTTGTCTAACAATTTTTTTTATTGTTTTTTTTTCAAATATCTTTCCTGTCCAGACGAAAGAGGAGGAACTTCAACAAACAGGCGACAGAGATCCTAAACGAGTACTTCTACTCCCACCTCAGTAACCCTTATCCCAGCGAGGAGGCCAAAGAAGAGCTGGCCAAGAAATGCAGCATCACAGTGTCACAGGTAACCTGAACAAACTGAGTGATCGAACTAGACTGTGTGGTCGGTCGTTTGGTCATAAATAATACAAATCTGTGGCACTCTGCACCCTAAATCGAGGTTGAGATTTGAGCAAAAACACAAATCAACACTGTGAAGGTTGTTTATGATGTTCTGATAGTTTTTTCGTTTAGTTTTAAATATTTAAATAGTGATATTTAAAAAGTGTAAGAACAAATCTGCAGACTACAGTAAGCTTTGTGAGAGATGAAGTTGGGAAGCAACTGCCAGCAAGAACTGGCAAACTGAAAGGTGTTGTTGCTTGTTGGCATTCATTAAGTCTTTGTTGGTATTTATCTGTAGTTTGATTTAAAGGGAAAAAATAGACCCTCAATGAATATTTTCTGTGGAAAAGCCACACAAAGCACACCACGCATTAAAAAATAAATAGAAATCTGGCCTTTTCTACAATAATAGGGAAGATCTGTGTGGCGCACACACACCACTTACACGCTGCTCTTAAACCTCGTTCAGCCACTTTGACTGACTGTAGTGGGAGCGAAGTGATGCAAACAGTCGGCATACATTATGAGTTCAATGCAGACTGCACAATGCTGTGATTATGGTCAGTTGATGCCATTTATACATCACCACTTCAGTACATCCTTTCAAGTATTCATATTCAACACTTAAAGTAAACTGGTTCCTATTTCTATTCCTTTTATTTTTTTCTCACAAAGCTTTAATTTCGAGTGTTTCTTGTCGTCCCTGTTTTGACAGGTATCAAACTGGTTTGGGAACAAGAGAATCCGGTACAAGAAAAACATCGGCAAGTTCCAAGAAGAGGCCAACATGTACGCAGCGAGGACCGCAGTCAGTGCAACCAGTGTATCTGCTCACGGCAGCCAGGCAAACTCCCCATCAACCCCCAACTCAGCAGGTGAGCTGAATAACAACTGGGTTACATCAAAAGAATCATGAAAGTATGATTTTTTTATATACCAGAGCAGATAGATACGTGGTCTCTCTTCTCACCTGAGCCCCATCTCACGAATTCAGCTGCTGCTGTTCGCTGAGACGAACAGACGGCCTTCTTCTCCTGAACTAACCCAGTAATGTGATGTGGCTTTCTGGCTCTTCTTGTTCCATTTTTCCTCTTTCTTCTCTGCCTTTGCCGTCTGTCTCTCTCCCTCATTTTCTCCCTTCTCCGTCTCTGTTATTGACCTCTTGGTCTTGTGGACGTTAATTTTTCCTGCCTCTTGTCCGGTTGACCCTGTGCATGCCATTAAGCTGCTCAGAGGGCAAGCGGAGTCTTTTGTCATATAGAGACTTCGCAACTGTATTGGATTAGGACCGGGTGTTGAAATCAAGTTACGCGATGGTCTCTTTACATCTGGGGAGCTGGGGTCCATTAAAGGACGAAGACGATTCTTTGGGTCTTCCTGCAGATCAATTATTACTTCCTTAATGAAACACTAGCAGCACGGACGTTTAACAACAATATAATCCATAAGGCTTGTTTAAACTGGGCTTAAACAGTTTTATGATGATTATCTGTCTCATGGTTCTTGCTGGGGGATTTTTCCTGCTGAATTATGGCTCAGTGGTATTTTAATGTGCACACACTGCATGTGTAGAGTGCAGGTTTGCAGAGGAAGCCTTTTTCATGATACCTGCTGCCCTCCCAAACTAACCCACCTAATGCACTTTTGCTTATGCATGATCATTTTAACTCCTTTTTCTGTTCCTCTCTTCTTCTTCTCTCTCTCCTCTACTCTCTTGCTCTGTTTCTTCCTCTCTGCCTCTGTGTATTCTCAGGTTCTGCTGGCTCTTTTAACATGTCAAACTCCGGAGACTTGTTCATGAGTGTGCAGTCCCTCAATGGGGACTCGTACCAAGGGGGGCAGGTTGGGGCCAACATACAATCCCAGGTAGGCGCCTCTCTGAGCTTAGCCACCAAACTCTTGAGATTGCATGTAAAATTGTTCAACCCCTGTCCAGTCTGGGAGTGCAGACCCCCACAGTCACTTGACCTACACGGTGAGACAAAGGTTACACTTAGCCTGAAGCTTTACATTAATGTAGGAGCCATTGTCAGCCACAGTTGAGTAGACGACTGCGGACAGTTTTGGAAACGGTGCAGCACTCATCAGCGCTCCTGACAAGAGTTCACATAGCCACTGGTGCACTGTGGCTCCCTGACCTTGCCCCAGTGGACAGTGATGACCAGCACAGTGTTTCTGAGTGTTACAACTCTCGCCATAGATTAAGAAACCACCACCCGTGGTGATATTCTCATTTGTTTCGGTGCTTTTGGCATCATTTCCCTCTCCTTCCATCCCCCCTTTTCTATTCAGATCAGCTCTCCAAATGCTTTAGGTCATTCATGAATATGCAAAAGGGACGACCCTTAGAAGAGGTAAAGAGGTCTTCAGGGTTGGCCTTTAATTATTGAAACTCATGTTCCTTTAAAAGGGTTATTTTTCTGAACGTGTCAAGTGGCCTCGCTCTGAGGGTTGTACAGTTTTAAGAAAGCAAAGAAGAGAAAGTACAACTTTGTCTAAAGTGGCCTGCTGAGGAGAGTATTTGTTGTGAATTCTACATGTCAGGTGTGTTTTCATGCATAACCTGACGAGCTGCTCTGCCAAAAGACACAAAGAAGCTTCCAGTGAACATGGAAAGTTATACAAGATCTGACTTAGATTACAACATATTTTTATTTGCAGAAACGATGGGCAAACGTGTTTTAATTACTTTGTTAACGTGCACCAGTTTTTGCATTTATTCCTAAAAAGACAATATTCCTACTAAACCATTCACATGGTTAAAGAAAATTAATATTCCACTAATATTCTCATTTACATACAGCCGTCAAAAAATACAAAAATCCCAATTGAAAGCAGTGATGGACTGTGCAAACACAGCATCCCTCTTTCATTCCTTCAAACACCTACTTCAAAAGGTTGGCGTTGCAACACTTAAGCATAGCCAAAAACCTTTGGCTATTCCCCAAGTCCTGTTTCTTAAATTGGCATATTGGTGCTAATAGCCACAACTTGATTCTAATGAGGAAAACAAAGCCCTGATACAGGACCGCTGTCATGAAAACACACCAGTTTGAACTGTGGGGCATCTAGTTTCAGTGTCTTATTTGATCCTACCTTTAACAAGCAACTCTCACAAATGGAAGGCTCAAATAAAATATCAGTCTTGTCAGTAATGTGCAGTTATCTGTAGAAGAATAAGTATTTCTAATGTCTGATTTGTATGTGTTATTTAACCACAACTGCGAATGCATTACTAATTAGTTACTTCATGTTATTTTCCTTGTTTTTTCGTCCTTTTGCAACGTCTGTTATCAAGCTTGTAATAGCAGCCAAATCATTCTGATTCCTTGTTTGTAACCTTTTCTTGTTTACGGTACCCTTTTACTATCAGACTGACCTTTCCCTGTGCATGGCTGTCTTTGTTATCCAGAGCTTTTGTCTGACCAGGCCTTTTGTCTGTGTGTCCCCGCTGTTCCAGGTGGATACCCTTCGCCATGTTATCAGCCAGACCGGAGGATACAGTGACAGCCTCGCAGCCAGCCAGATGTACAGTCCACAGGGCATCAACGTAAGACCTGTAAACAATCTCCTTCTGTCCTTCTCGACATTTTCTTAGCTGTGTTGCTTTGCCGCGTCCCCCCAGCTGCAGGATGTGTGTAATATTGTGTGATTCTGTGTGGACGCTGGGTTGCCACTTAGCAGAGTTTGCCGGGGTTGGGCTGTTGTCCAGCTAGTTGCCCCCCTGCTCCAGTCGTGCCCTAGGTGGCAGGCAATGAGGCAGCTACCAGGCTGAGTAGCTGGACGCGCTCCTGGTCTGTCGGAGGATATTAGCGTTAGCGAGACACCTGCAGTCGACAGAAACAAGGACACAGGTGTCATCCTCCCTCCCAAAGCAGCTCTTACGATGGCACCATAGGACAAGTCATACCTCCTCACACAGAAAAAAGTTGCTAATTCCTAAAATAACTCTTTAAGTAGCCTGTCAGAAGCCGGGGCAGCGTTCTAGGTCTCCTTGCTGGGCTGGGCGGGGCGGGGCAGGCAGGCAGCACTGGAGGCAGTGTGTTAGCATGTAGATCCATAGCGACAGGCTGTGCGGGGCTGAACAGAATCAATACGACAGTCACAGGGACAGAAAGAGCGGGGCTCTGGGCTAACAGTCCAAGCACATTGGTCAGATCATTCATCCACAGGAACAGCAGCACTGACAGCCCAGCCTGCAACACCCCTCACGCTAAAAAAGGAACACGGGCGCATCAAGCCGGTTACAACACACAACAGGCTCAGATGGAGATAGTTGCTCAATAGACTCTGCGGTGGTGGGCTGGACTGATGAAAGCAAACTATATATATATATAGGAATTCAGGCTTTTGCAATAAACAAACAAACATTAAAAAGCTCCAGATTGAAGCATCCCATTTTCACGATAAAATAAATACAGAGTGATGTTTAAAAAAAAAAAAAGTCAGGATGCTGTTACACAAAACCACTTCTCTGAAGGTATTTCAAGAGTTTCTTTTTAAGATCCTCAACACCTTCAATGCTTTATTCAAATCTCAATCTTGAGTTTAATCCTGATCATTTAGACTTAAAGTAATGACTAAAATTTGGTGACTTTTCATCGACTATAATTAGACTAAAACTTAAAAAGATAAAAATAGACTAAAATGAATAAGCATTTTCGTTTAAATCTAAAACAGCTGCCATTATTTACACTGATCAGTCTTAGCCTTATTATTGGTTATTGGTTTATTTTATTTTATTTATTAGGCAGTGGTTTATATATGATATATTATTATATTATTTTATATATTAAGCAGTTCTAGCTACATCATTCAGCCCAAATAAAAAAATATATTTCATATGATTCCCTAAAGAATAAAAACAGTTAAGATGATACGAGTCTCTTATAGCTCTTTAATAAAAGCACTTTAAACAGAAATTGCTTGTGAATGAAGTGTTGCCGCTTGTATTTATTTAGCCCAGATATTGTTTTTTTTCTTTCTAAGATCTACTGACTGAACTCTCGTGGTTCACCTCTCCTCCTTTATCCTTGAACAGCAATTACACCCCGCAAATTGCTGGTGGGTGTTGCCTCTCTCAGAGACTGAAAATGTTTTTTTTCTCATTCTTTCTTTTTTTTTCCCCCTCTTGCTTCTGAATAAGATGACAGACAGTCTTTACGCGAAATAACAGGGTTTGGAAATAAGAGGCTGCCAAAGCACGTCCCCAGCTCTCGCTAATAGCAGTGAAAATGCAATTAATGTCCTTAATGGTCTTTAGTAACCTTTTATCACGATTTGAGAAGGCCTCCCGTTTTAAAGAGCTATTTTTTTATTGTGATAATTTATTCTTTTATCCACCATCTCAGGGGTATATTCTGAGATATATGAAAGGTCTGCGTGTTCTGTGTTTCATCTCTTCTGTTTATGTCACATTATGTCAGACGTTTGCAGCGGAGAATGAAGGAAGTGGTGTGATAATATTTTTAATGAAGAGTCTCCTAAAAACAGTGTTTGTCAGCTTTTTTGTGCTTACTGTAAAGAAATCACTGCTATAAGTACATTCACATTTGCATTTGAATTTACAATTAATAGTCATTTTATTACTTTTAGGGCCAAATATACCGACTCAAAGGCCCTTCTGTCTCACATTGGAGCTATTTTCTACATACTGAATATTTTTTAAAGCAATACAAACATCAGCACTTGACCAGAGTAATGTCCTGTTTTATTCATTTTAAGTAAAGGACACGATGTGGTTATATTCTATACTTATGTTATAGTCATCAAATACCATGGTAAGAATTGCGCCATCAGAAAAACAGGAACATGCTGAAAAGCTGCCAAATAACAAACTAGGAACAACTTTGTTAATAAACGAGGCTTTCACACTGAGATTTGAGGCACAAAAAATATAAAAAATATTCTTTCTCAGTGTGGTAAATTGCCTGATGATGCTGGTATCAGATCCTAAATATTTACATGTCTATAAAACAAATGTGTGTTTAACAAGGAATAAATTCACTCACAGGGTTCTGGATCTATTTTTTTCCAAAACAGTTTGAGCCTCTGAAGTGAGCAGTTTACTTGTAAATGCATATTAATCGCTGTATAAACCTTTTGGAAGATGATGTTTACATGTACGGTGGCTCTGAGCGGTCAAACAGCTCTCTGATGGATGGAAAAACCTGTTCCAAAAACTTTAATGCCAGATGAAAAATGTCCGCGTCAGTGTGTAAACATGATTGACGGAACATGAAGTTGTATTTATTTATAAATGTGCTACCAGTTAAAGTAAATAGATGTAAATATAGTGCAGTGTTGTCCTAAAACACTGTAGTTTTTAAATACTAAACAGAAGTTGAGTGGCACAATTGTCGAGGACTATTTACAGCGGCGGATCGATACGTGTTTGGTGCTCTACAGCAGAAGGACATTGTATGTGGGATGAGTCAAAATGAACAACAGTGCCCACGTTCATGGTAATAAAGAAACATGGCACCCAGCCCAACATAGTGACTCACTGATGTGTTTTTAATAGTTTTTGGACAATGGGGCTTTACAGAACAGAGGAATATGATATATCATACTACACAGGGAAAGAGTTTGTTATGGTTTTTATAGGAAAGTGCAAACTAAAGAAACTCTGCTAATAGTGCATCACACAGTATAATGTGTTACCATGACGCTAACTCTTTCCTGTCTTATCTACGCAGACAAATGGTGGCTGGCAAGATGCTCCGACTCCTTCGTCAGTGACATCGCCCACAGAAGGACCTGGAAGCGTTCATTCGGATACTTCCAACTGAATATATCCATCTCCACACCTCATCTACAGAAACCATGGACTGACCTTGATATTCACAGTATTAAACAAAGGAATTCACTGCCCCACAGTTTGGAGAGGTACCGTGAAATCCTAACCAGAAAAAGAAAAGTAATATTTCCTCTGCTTATAACGTTGGACATTTGGGATACAAAGAAAAAGTTTCACAATAAAAATACCGCAATCAATGGAGACGTTTGTACAGATTTCACATTATATTCAGAGGGCTGGGGTTACTTATTCACTCGTAATGTTTTCACTCATAATGATGAAATGATATGATAAAGAAAATAAATCAAATCATTGGTTTTAACTGAAAATACTTCATTCTACCTCTCAGCCACTAAAAAAAGTAGAAAAAATATGTCAGTGACCATTATTTGTTTTGTAAAAATGAAACTTTTGTCTTTGCAAGCAAGAGGCACATCTTCTTACTTACATTTTGTTGTCTCTCACCTATTCTATGGTACGCCATTTAGACTTAAATATTGCTCAGTTGTTTACAATGTGTGCTTGATAAAAGTATGTTCATCTTCCCCTCTGTCTCCGACGAGTCAAAACAGAGTTCTGTCAGGAGATTTTACCTCTAAGGTAACCCTGTGAAGTATGTTATCTGTAAAACAATAAATAAATACTTGTCATCAAATCGGACAAGCTTGACATCATTCATTAAGATGGAGGATACAGCGACCTTAAAAACAAATTGTTTTTCCCTCTGATGGTTTTGGTTCTGCAGCATATTGGTGGAGTGACAGTCACAGAGTGGCAGGATTCACTGATGCAATGAGAAAAGCAGGAATTTTGCTCTATGCTGCTCAAGG
>CAFUXE010000563.1:0-52345 GCA_903364295.1 Serranus cabrilla | reverse complement strand
AAAAGTAGCTTTATCTCTATAAAGATGGAACACAAATACATATATCATTGCACTTGTCAATGTAATTTTTAGCAAATAACATCCAAACAAGCCAAAACATTGCATTTGCCCCCCAGTGTAGCAGTGTGGGCCATCAAAGAAATAAATAAAAATCCCAAATCTTGTATTTAGGTCATCTTACACTCAGTTTTTGTCATCATACATTTCCAAAATGTGAAGGAGAGGAACACGTCCTTGAGAGATCCTCCCTTCAAATACTACAAACAGCGCGGCTGACACTATCTGGCTGGACAGTTGCATGTCTGACAGAATTACTTTCATGGCAACTGAATATTCATAATTGGCCCAACAACAGGGAGCGAGGGTATGAGGGAGCAGTTGGTTGTAAAGTCTGCGGACGGTCACAGGCCTTGACTGCTGAGCGAGTGTGAAATGCCAAAGCCAGACTGCTCCCCTGCGCCTGGAGGGCAGCGGAGGAGCTCACCAACAGAGAGGGCATCAAAAACAATCTGACAAGACTTCCATCCCAAAAAACATCTCCTGGCTTCGCTCAGACGCTCATCAGCATGATTATCACAACATCAGGCCGGCTGTATTGTTATCTGAGACACAAATTGTAAAGATGAGTTGTGAGAAAAAATGCAGTTTTGAGCAGAGGATTTTGTCATGCAGCGTCGTTTTTAACACCTCCTCATTCCTCAGGGGTGGTGACACTGTGCACGCTGATTGAAATCTAATGTTGCTGTTGACATCTGCCTCCCCAGCTGTCATTGTACCGCTGCTTATAATTACAGCTGCCGTAGAGGAGCATGGGTGGGTGGCTCAGACACCTTGTCTCCCCCTCTCAACAGAGCCCAGCAGCCTGCTCTAATGTGCAGTGACACAACAGCCCAGACCCCCGTGCTGCTGCTGCTGCTGCTGCTGCTGGACTGACCGACCACATGAGTCCCTGTGTGGGTCAGTTTAAATTCACTCATTTACACACACACACCAATAATATTGTGCACAGGAGACTGGGTGTGGCATCTGGAGCTATGAGATGAAAACTCTTTCTTTTCTCTTGTTTGGGCAGATAAGATGAGACAATGTTTGAGACTGTTTAACAGAGCACTTGCCTCAAAATTATGGGCACATTGAATTAGATCACAAACAAAATGATTTGATTAGAACAAAAGCATTGTAGAGGATGGGCACAAGTGGCCGTCGCTCTCCACTAGATGGCGATATTTGCACATTTGTCCAAAAAACAAATGGAAGGTGGTCAGTTTAGTTTATTGTCATTAAACTGATTGTTTGTTTTCTGCTTTTCCTTTATTTTATTTGCTCTGTGCAACATTAAGGACATTAGTTTTGTCCCCAGGAGGGATGACATAGTGCTGTCCTCTCTCTTCTTCTCTCCCTCTGTGGTGCAGATGATTCTCTTTGTGATTTATGCTCCTGATAGTTGAATGGTGCCTTTGTTTGACCTACTTTTGTCTTGTATTTCCCTGAGTAACCGTCCTTTTTTATTAGTGTAATGCAGGGGTAGCTGCATTTAGTAACTGACTTACAATACGTTTGAGTTGCGGGTAAAGAAACAACTCGAGGATTAGTTCACTTTTTACTTTTTTGTCAGGTATTCAGGAACAACAGTGGTTATTTTGTGGTGGAAAAAGAATGCATATGTTAAATTTATTTACAATCTGTTCCAATCAAAAATCCGTTATTCACTCTTTTACTTGAGTAAAAGTATAATCAAAATATGCTCACAATACAAAAAGTTAACATAGTCTTTATGCAGAATGAGCTGCAGATCATACACCATCTGCTGCAGGGATGGAATGTAACTAAGTACTCAAGTAATGTAATTAAGAACAATTTTGAGGTTCTTGTACTTTACTTGAGTATCTCTATTTAATGCTACTTATATTTCTGCTCCACTGCATTTTAAGGCAAATGTTGTAGTTTTGAATCCCCTACATTTAGCTGACAGCTAACACGATTTAACAAAACAAAAAAAACATGATCAAATTAAACCTTATAACTATACTAAGTAGTTAAAATTAAACAACTGCTTACATAAATGTATCAATGATAATAATCCAATAATATTTTTGGAATAACAATCTGGCTATTCTGCATAATGAGTACTTTAGCTGATACTTTTGTACTTTTACAAAAAAGTAAGTTGAATGCAGGACTTTGACTTGTAGTGGAGTAATCTCACAGTGTGGTGTTAGTACTTTTACTGAAGTAAGAGATCTGAATACTTTTTGCTGTGAGAGCAGCAGCCCTGTGGCACACAGTGAAACAGTGATAATAATAAGTCAGTGTTGTGGCGCCCCTGGCGGCCGCAGCGCTGCATGACACCACACACACAGAGGTGCAAACTGTGAACATTCCCTCTCCCGACGCTCCGCCTCTCTCCGCGTGGTGCCAAGTCCCTCTGAAAGCTTTCACTGCCACTTTCCTCACACAAGAGCCCTTTTCTGTGTCTCCGGGAAAACAACATGGCAGACGTTGCCGTACAGCCCGACGGAGGAAGCGGCGGGATTGTGGTAAATAAAATGAGGAAAAACACGAAGAAAGCAGGACAAGTGTTGCGTGGCGTCCTCAGCCAGGGGAGAGTATATACTGCTGCAGGATGCACAGGCACTTCCTGCGCATTCAGGCAACTTGTAGATGTATTTTCTGTAGAGGCACATGTGTATCTTTCAACTTTGGTGCTTTACTACTTGTAGACGAGCAGTTGTGAAGCTGTACTGTTTATATTTTCCCTCCCAGATTAACGATGACTGGCCAGGCTACAGTTTAGACCTCTTCAGCTACCCAGCTCACTACTCCGGGGATTTAGACTGTGTCTTCATTCCGCATGGCGTCATTATGGACAGGTACTACACCAAACTTAACAAATCCTGCTGCAGAGCACATCAAACTTCGTCTGCTCAGATGTCACATAACAGCCCTAAGTGACTTTTGACAGGTGTGAGGGATTCTGGGAAGATTTTAGGAATATTATTTGCTGTAAGCATAACTTTTTGCACATGGATTTAACTTCAACAAACTGATCACTGTAGCTGAAAAACTACATGCAAACAACTCACAACCAGACCACTACATCCTGCTGCACAATCCCCTGCAGGTGATGTGATTTTAATAGTAGAAAATGTATAGAAATTATAATGTGCATTTGAATCTTAATATACATGGAAATACACAATCATGGCATGCATGCAGAGCTCGACACTAACTAAGAAAATGTGTCTGACAACCAGCTTTTAGTAAACAAAACAGAAAATATGGTTGCCATTTTTATAATAAATGTCAAGTTTTGAGAAGTTAAAGCAACAGGCAGTTATCCATCCATTCATCCATTTTCATCCACTTATCCGGGATCAGCATTCCACACGTCCCTCTCAGCCACAACTTCCAGCTCCTCCTGGGGAACCTCGAGGCGTCCCCAGGTCAGAAGAGACACATAATCCCTCCAGCGTCTTCTGGGTTAACCCGGGGCCTATACGTCAGCTTTATAAATTATCTTTATATTCTACTATCTACTGTACATCCTGGAAATCAAATTTCACACAATTTTGTATCACCATAAAATATTTTTTGACCTATCCTATAACATCCAAGGAGAAATCCAGAATATTAGCAATGTAAAGAAAAACTAAAACTACATTGTAGTCTAATTCATAATCCTTCATTGTCTTGGATGTAAATCAATTTACAGTAAAATCATTAATTGTTATACTTTTAAAAGGTATTTTGAACCCCAACATCTTAATAATAGAGCGTCAGTAAACAAATAAAGCAATAAAACAAACATTCATATTATAATATTATTCCATTGACTATTGCCCAGAGCAGTGTTGCATTTTTAAAGGAATAATAATATATATAACTCTTAAACTGCAGATGGAACTGCCTGACTTGTATACAACTTGATACTTGTCTTTGGATCACAATGTACAAGTTGTGCGAGAGTTTGTGTCAGTACTTCAATTCATCATTTACTTCAATTCATCGAGAATATTCTTAGTTTCTGTATTCTTTGTTTAGCGTGCAGAATTAAACACGACTTCAAGATAATACAGGATGATCCTTTTTAAAGGTGATGTATTTCTTTATGATGGTGCTGAAATAATGGCCCCACTTTCCACCATATTCCATTTAAATGTGTTAGTTTTTTAAACAGCATGCATACATATATCACAATGCTGTGTTGTGATAAAAAGATTGTTGTGCACATCACTTTTCTTTCATGCCAAAGTAAATGTTTCCTGTTTACAGGACAGAACGACTGGCTAGAAACATCATGGATGACCTGGGGGACCACGACATCGTGGTGCTGTGTGTGCTGAAAGGAGGCTACCAGTTCTGTGCCGACCTGGTGGAACGGATCAAGGCTCTCAGCCGCAACTCCAACCGCACCATCCCCATGAGGGTCCACTTCATCCGGCTCAAGAGCTACCTGGTGAGCCCTGTGGTGCTGGTTAACATGTGAAAAGGAGAGGCGGTCTTCATGCTTAAGATTATCAGTCATGATGGTTCCCGTGAGTCCCATGACTCAGTCAGAAGATGTGTGTTATATTTTATACGACATTATGACAGAGGTATCTTTGTTGCCTTCAATGTACTGATTTCTGTTGTGGCCACAGAAGCTCAGGCAAAGGAGAGAAAAGCCCACAGACGAAGCAATAAAATTAACTTATTATTGGCTTTAACTTTGTAGTAGAGCTGTACCAAATAGCCTGAAGCTCCATTCATAAAGTTGATGTTCTGATTATAAATCAACAATTGAATGCTGCACAGTTTTTTTTGCATGTCTGTTTATTCTGTTTAAATCTGGCATTTTATCACCGTTGCAGATAAAGATTTGGCCACACTGATAGTTTTATACTATTTGTGGATTTAGATTCCAGTGGAGGCTGAGTAGGTTTGTCTCGGATTTGTTTGACCCAAACATTTTCAATAATGTCCAAATGTATTGAAAAAAAGATAGGTATGGTGCAGACCTAGAGACGTTTCCTGTCCATAAACGTGACAATCTTTATATTTAAAAAAAACACTAAAGAGAAATAGTGTAGCCTTGTCAAATAATGTGCTTGACTTTCAGTGTAAGAATCCGCTCTTTTGTACCGAGAATGTAGGCAAGGCATGTTTATTTGTAAAGCACCATTCATACACAAGGTCATTCAAAGTGCTTTACAGAGGCATAAAATACATGAAAATACAACAGGCATTAAAAGCATTGGAAGCCACATTAAGTGCAAAATTAAAATATGATATTAAGACAGTAGAAGTGTCATTGAAGACAATAGAACAATTTAAATAATAGATTAAAATGATTTAAAAAGAGAGTTATTGTATCTTATATTTATAGGCATTTTTCATGCTGACGTATTATTCACAACAGTGTCTCAACACATCTAAACCTTCAGAAAAAGACTTCTGACAGCTTTTGTGCTGTTTGATTTCCTCAGAACGACCAGTCGACGGAGGACCTTCACATACTCGGAGCAGAGGATTTGTCTTTTTTAGCTGGGAAGGTAATTACTCATCTTATCTCCACCGTTGAAAACAGCTTGACTCTGTAAATAACTCCATCTGAGTCAAGTGAAACATTCACATGAGCTCGCCTACTGTAAAACAAACTCTGACAAGTGTCATGGAGGAGGTGGGTACTGATGTCTGGCAGCCTCAAGAGGGCAGCCTTCCCTCTAATCTGCTATCTGGCTCTCCATCTCAAGGAAATGGTTCAGTGCCTCCGTGAAGGAGATCAAAAATGGCAGTTTCTGACAAACCCAGCGGTGATCAGATACCAACTGTTGTAATGTGATTGTTTAAAGGCCTCCTCCACTTTATCTCACTGGGAGGAAAATGTAAAATCTGTGTAAATGTGGGGATAAAGTTGCTGCAGATCAGGAGGATGACAGTGGTTGAGTTGTTACAGGCTCTTTATCTGCTCGTCTTGTTATCATGTGATCAAAATCTGTACGTCACTGGACTGGAGTGTGTGTAGGTGTGTGTGTGTGTGTGTTTGTGTGCCGACTATTGCCAGATCTGACACTATTTACTATAGGCAGGGTTGGGGAGTGACAGATCACATGTATTTAGGATGATGTCATTAGATTATGAAACAATGAGGAACTACAATCAGCCCTGGTTACATTAGAAAATGTGCTTTTAAAATGAAGTTGCACTATAAAATATTACTCGATTATATTTTCGATCTTTAATTGTAAGACTAATTTTATTTGACCAATTCTAAATGAGGAATATGTTTTAAAGTATATGTTATATAATGAGTTATTTCTACTGGTGATTTTAAGGAGGCCACAGTGGAAGGACAACAAACAAACACAGGACTGACAGGTGTTTGTGTCCTGTGTGAAACCATAAGTCAACACATGAATGTGTTTTGCATGAGTCAACATTGTTATTTGGCAGTTATGTAACTCACATTCGGACATTTTACATCACAAACGTACCGACTTAGCCTCCGGTAGTTACGTCCATTTATTTTTCTATCTTTTCTGTTTGATTTTATTTCAAAATGTAGAATTTTTTCCGCAAACCTTAAACAAGTAGTTTTGTTGCCTAAACCTAATTAAAATGTGACTTTTTCACAAATAACCCCTTAGCTTTCCACCACCTTTATAGCGAGTTGGGGGTGGGGGCAGTAGACCTTCAGGGGGAGAAAGCAGGTCAACAGTAGATGCCACATAGACATAGACTTCATCTGAAAGTGGGGAGCCTGAAGATTAATTTGAGAGGCAGCCAGCACTCAAATTTAGATAAATACTTATAAGGATTAGGAACATTGTTATTGGAGTAAATAAAGGTCATTCTCATGCTTATATGTTGTCTTACCCCTTTATGGGTTGTGACCATTTGTTACCCAGATTTTTGGCAAAATTTTACCTTTTTAAAAAATTTGAGAATGGATAAAACTGGTGAAGATTGGTCATGTTTGAGGGTGGAATCCAAAGTGGTCGTATGGTTTGGAGGACTTGTTGGTGAATCTGTGTTATCGATTTTTGGGGTTAACTGTCCCTTTAAGATTTAGGTTTTTTTAGCTCTTGTGACCACAACTGGTTTGTATAATTTCCCATTAGATCTGATTTGTAGTTTCTGTCCAGGTGTTTCTCCAGCTGATGGAGACATTAAACCTGATGTGACAGTCTGTCTGTGAGTGTCTGCAGCTTGTCTGCACACAGTTTCTGCATGTGTGCGTGAGAGCACAGGGATAAATTACTCAACCACAACTACAGGAGTCAGCAAGAGTATTTCTCTGTAATATAAATCAGCTGATCTGAACTCTCACAGTCACACACGCTAATATGCCCTGTAGCCAGGCGTGGCTTAAATGCCTGCAACATGAATAGGATATGAGGTAGTAAGCTTGAGTCACTGCCGGCTGCTTTGCTCACAGTATTTTAAGTGTGCTTGTGAAATCCCTGAGCTCCCTGTGATGTACGGCTAAATTTAGTCACCTGTTTGTAACAGAATGCTGCGATGTGACGCTGGAAGAAGCAAACTAATTGTGTGACAGGGAACATAGTTCATGTCACGCCTCCGTCTCCCCACAGTATATCTGACAGACGGTAGATGCCCCTTTAATATATTGCATATTCCTTTTATATTTCTCCGGGGTTTGCTGCTCTCTAAATAAATCTCTATGAATAATGAGGCCTAAACAGAGCAGCACTACATGCTCGGCTGAATCTTTTTGTTTGAAAAGCAGAATAAAAGCTTACAGTTAAAGTTGTTTGTTATTGAGACGCAGCTGAGTTGAACTGAAGCTTGGACTGTGGCTCTTAATGGACACAGAGTGGCCAGTTGTCTCCGGTTGATTAGGCAAACATTTGCAGAATCTCAGCTATTTCAGTGTGACATTCAAAGATGGACTGTAGGGACATAGATTTCCAATGTGGACGAGGCTGACATTTTTTCTGCTGCACTCGCTCGTCTGCTCGTACAATCACTGATATCATAAAATGTAATAACAGCCTTCCTGATATGACACTTTCTTTAATAATGTGGATGGTTATTGCCCATGTTTCAACACTTCCTCTTTTAGTTATCTCTAAAAAATTTAGCTCATAGACGGTCATTTCCTCTTGGATTTATTTTCTTTTTACCACAAATTTACATAAATATAAATGTGTTGCTGTATAGATCACTGGCTGTGTAGCTACTTCTTTCTTTTTTTAAAACATTTATTTGTGTGTCAGTTTCTAATAGTTTGCTTCCCTCCCTCTCTGCTCTCCCCCACACGCTGGCGTAAGAACGTACTGATTGTGGAGGTGAGTCATGTTTTTGCTTCTCTGTTTTTCCTCTTCACCAAATGAGCCTATTGTATTTTTTGTATTTTCTTTGCCATGGCTGGCTATCCAGGTCAAGAGGAGCCATTTAAAGTTCTCTTTTCTTCTGCAGGACCTGAGTTCAACATGAGGAAACTTTTTAATTGGGTGACCTATATTTGGGAAATAAAAGCTGTTTTTATTTTTCCAACATGATCATAAACTTTCTCTTGTTAGCCTGCATTTGGAAAAGGTGCTCTAGGGAAGGAATGACATTTACGGGGAAGTCATGGTTACCTACTGTATGTAGACATGATTAAACTTTTCAAAAGAACAGTCAGTCTGTAAGTAATGGGAATGTCTTTCTTGTAAACATTTTTCAGCTAATCCTTTTAAAAGGTATAATATGTAACTTTTCTGCATACATATCCAGACCTATAATGTGTTATATATTTTGTTAAGTCGTGCGCTTTCTTTATCCCCAAATTTTTCCATGATTTTTTGAAGAAATCCATAATTTAAATCAAGTTAATGTCCCTTATTGTTCATTTGGTTGCGTGTCAATAGCATCATATGTCAGCAGTGTGGCTGTCTGCCAGAAACTGTCAGAAATTAAGTTTTAATCCAGTTTTAAGATGAAGTTTTATACTTATTCAGTCCTGATTGTTTTTAATTTTATATTTTAATCAGATCACAGTTTAGTTATCAGACGACTGGATCTTAAGTAAACAAGCTGTTCAAATGTTAGCCTGGCTCACTGCATTGAAGAAACACTGATTTAAAAAGTGCTTTATTCAACGTCTTTGTTGGTTTTATTCACCTGGTCTGTTTGTTTTGAACAGGAGGAGACCTCTGTGGTTTTGTCCTCTTACGATAAATCCTCTTTTTACCGTGTTACACATGAAACTATGGGTTTTTTGTTGTTTCTGATTGACTAGCTTTTCATACTTCTACTTTCAGAAACAGCAGTCTGTGAGTAACAGGGCTGTGCTTTCCTGTCACAAGTGAAAAATGTTGAGTGTGAGTGTGTAAGGACGCTCCTTTCTATATGAAGGGCATGTTGACCTACATCTACAGTACATGACAAAGATGACAAAGCATACTTGTGTGGCTTTGTTCCACCACTTCTTTAACCTCTTCCTGATGCCAGAGGTCAGAGGTGCTCTGTGTAAAAAAAAAATCACATGTTGGTTTTTAGATTCCCTTTTTCCATTGCAAGTCATTTTTAGACAATACTCGTAAGCAGTTACACAACACACGTACAGTGTGACCAACTTCTCCTTTTTCACGTGTACTCAAGTGTGAAATAAATCTGTTTTTAGTCTTCATTTCCGTATTGGCAGTCTCTCAATCCAGTTTTTCTAACTTTCCCTCCACAGGCCATTGTAGGCACCGGAAAGACAATGAAGACTCTACTGAAGCATGTTGAAGCCTTCAGGCCCAAAATGATCAAAGTAGCAGGGTAAGTTATGGCTGTAAACTCCTCAAAACCAAACCAGCCCAGTTGTCCTGCTTTGTGAATCACTCACTTTCTGCCTTCCAGTCTAGACAGACAGAGAGAGAGAGAGAGAATAAGTGATGCTGGTTTCAGGAATTTAAAAATAAAAACGTGTGCTGAGTGACAGCTAGAAAGAGATCTGTTATGATGATGTCTGATTTTATTTTCCCCAGATTGCTGGTGAAGAGAGTGCCACATAACTCAGCCTGTCTTCCTGACTGTATGTACCTGACCAACCCTTTAATGTGTCTATGAGTCAGTGAGCAACTGCTGCAGCTTGTTAGTCCATGAGTCAGTGGACCGTGGACGCATTTGCAATTAATGTTCCACTTTGTCTTTTTTTTCAGACGTCGGCTTTGAGATACCCGATCGCTTCGTGGTTGGATATGCCTTAGACTACAATGAGTATTTTAGGGACTTAAATGTAAGTAGGTGCCTTTGTTATTTCAGACAGCAGTGACTGTTAAGAGAAAGAAGAGGTCATAATGACTGTCTAGTAACACAAAGCCTCACCATATTTATTTTTAGTGACAGAAAGTTGGTTACCCTTTATTGCATGAATTGTTTTCTATGATAAAAAAAACATGTTTCAATGTGTTTTTATCGCCTAATAATTCTTAAATAATGGAAAACAAAATGGTTCAAATAACCCCAGTGAGTGAGAACATTAACATGCTGGGTGCCACTTTCTTATTCTTTAAAAGGGATTAAGATGTTATTTTAATGGCTTAATCAATATTTGTTTAAGCATTTCTGAATTAATCCTAGAGATTGCCAGATTCAATTTGTTTGGTGTCCTCCTTTGTAAGAAAATGGTTCTACAGGACTTTTGATCCTATAAAAACATTTAACTAAAAATATTTATACACTTTCACTTTAACTAATTAAAAGTCTTAATACAGGACTTCTACTTGAAATGGGCCCTTTTTACGTGTTTACTAGTATTGCTACTTTTCCTTTAGTGAGGGATCTAAGTACTTGTTTTTGCTGCTTTTCTTCCTTTTACAGCACATCTGTGTGATCAGCGAAAGTGGAAAGAAGAAATACAAGATTTAAGATGAAGCAGGCGCCTGTTACACAGATGTCATCTAACAGCAAGCCTGAACATTTTCCCTGAGATGCCATTCTCTTACAGCTGCTATCATGACATTTGATCTCAAGCATCCCGAGTTTTATTGTAACATTCCTTCTATTAATCTGTTTTCACAATAGACGGTGACACTTGACTGGTAACTTTAGCAGGGCATGTTTCACTGGCTTTTTAAAACAACTTTATTCTTCTTGTTTACAGATGTGATTCTTCGTATGGAAAATGTTTAACGTTAGGGTACTGTTACTTTGTTAGTCTGACACAAATGTCAGCTCGTTTTTACTTCTTATGCAACATAAAGACCTTGATAATCATGACCTGTATGAATGTGATAGTGTAGATGAGATAACAAAGGAAACATCTTTTTAAATAAAAGGGAGTTTTTTATAAGAAAATTACTGATAGAATTTTACTTTTTTTTTGGTGTATTTTGTAGTTTTCCAGCTGTCATCATTAATGCTTTGGGGCAAACAAAGTAGTTTTGTAAACACTAACAGTGCTAACTACCTCTTTTTGTTTTTTTTCTCTCCAGTATTTAGGTGTAGCAGGATACTTTTGTTATGTCTGTATATGTTTTTATATATATAATTTGACATACTAGTAAAATATTTTTACGATTTCTGTGTTAACTCTTGCTGCATTTTTCTCATATTCAAAATTCATTTTCAGATGTTGATCAGTTTAGTTCAAATTGGTGTCTTGTCCTCACATGTTTTCCAAAGCTGATGATAGATAGAAACCAAACTCTGAGACATGGGAACATTATGTTGAAATATGTGTTCAAATCATGTCTTCTTTTTTTTTACTATCCTGAGCTGCTGGGTTGTTCTTGGTCGATATGATAATATAGAAACCTGATCAAGAACACCTCAGCTTCAAACTCTTGATTTGAATTTTTAAAGGTAAACTGCAAATGAACTAGTGAAAGGAACAAAAGGGAGTCCGTTGAGTTGAGCTGCTGTGCTCTTTGTACACACCTGACATATGACTCCCAGTCTTCAAGCAGGGAACACAAAGTCCCATAAAAACAAAACCGTTTTTTTCATAGGCACTGAGGTCCGCTGGGGATTACAGTAAATTGACTCTCTGACCTTTTTAACTGAATTTAGCTCAGAGAATGAATGCCTAAATTAAGTTTTAGTGAATACTTTTTGCAAGTATGAAGAAATGTCCTGCTTCTTTACTTGAGTAATAAGTAAGGGTCTTATATGAGCTAATTTCAACTACTTTTAATACAGTTTGGTGCTTACATTTTGAAACATCGGTTTTTATAAGCTGATGATGTTTTGTATATGAAATCTGAACCTGCAAAGAAAATTTATTAGCAGGGGATTTAATAATTTCCTCAGATATGTGGTGAAGAGTGGTAAAAATAGGCGATATGAAGAATAATATATTTAGCTTCATTACTGGAGAATTTATGCATTAATGTGTAGTCTATCAATTTAATGTTCCAAAATGTAGTATGCATTAGAAATATAAAATGGAAATACTCAGTGTACAAGTATCTCAAAATTGTATGTAAAAACAATTTCCTTGCTTGTTTTCAACACTTTTCTCACATATTCTGTCTATCAGGTACTAGTGGAATTGGCCTCACATTTAAAAGTTATTTTCCAAGGCTAATATCCACATTAGAGCTGCTGGAAGTAGAACTGGCTGGACAGGACAGCTTTGTGAAAGTCTCCTCCCTAAACTGACCTCTGCAACAAAAGCTGCCAATCCCAAGAACAGGTGGTCCCTTATGGTGGAGAGGAATAAAGGGGACATTTGTCAGGGCCCTGAAAATCTGAATTTATTTGGGTTTACAGCCACAATCTGTTCAAGGACTGCAAGTGCATTTAAGTTTCTAATTTAAATGATCTGCTGTGGGGGGTATACAATAAGCAAAAGATTATATGCCGTGTGGTATGTGTGATCTCACATTCCACATCCACTGCCATCCACATGCCAGCGCTGCTCGACCTCCCTTTGAACCAGGACATGTGACTCCTCGTTCAAGCCTTGTTGTTTATATGGCACGAAAGCGGACAGTTTGGAAAGCATCAAATGTGGACAAAGTGTTTGCGTTACTTCTACTTTGTCTTCTACAGACAGTGTCTGTTTGCTCCAGACTCTGTGAACTCCAGTTGAAACGGTTAAAAACACCACCTTTCACCAGCAGCGGCTTACATTTTGTAAACTCGCATCTGATTTGTCCGCTCAAATGCAACGTCGCTTGTGATTGGCTGAGAGGGCCTTGTTGACCGAAGGTGGACTCCCAGAGAGTCGGGAACGCTGGAAGCGAAAATTTCCAACTACAAAACTGCACCATGCGCCTCCCCTGAGTGGGTTTGGAATAATCACCGGGAAGCCGTCTGTACTCAAACTATATTAAATTATGACAACGCCTGACCATTTTGGAACTCCCACGCTATGATTTTACTTGCTTTTATGGACAACCGCCGCCGCTGTTGGCCGCTTGTAATGACGCTTCGCAACTACACAGGTAACTTTGTTTAAACTCCAGCCGTTCGTTAGCATGGATGCTAACCGCAGCGCTAGCAGCCTGTTGCCTCACTTGGTTTGGTTGGTGCTTTTACCCACTTTACAAACTTTTACAGTTAGCGATCACATCGTATATAAAGTTGAAAGTGGCTACAGCGTCTCATATCACCATTTAACTGTTTTTGTGGGGGCATTTGATCAAAAGTAACAAAGGAAAAGCTACTTTTGTTGGTCGCTTGAGAACAACAGCTCGACACGCTCTGTTCGTGCCTGAGTTGACCATCGATCTTAAACAAGAGCAGTTCAAAATTCACCATTTGTAAATCACACAACCGGTGGTTTTATCATTCAACGACAGCCAGCATAGCGAATGTATACTCTTTATACTCCAGCTTATTATATGTTTGGTGTAACTGAATTTCAAACGTGTCGGACCTTTATGTCGCCCTGCCTCCTGTCTGTAGTCCACTTGTTGCTGGTCATTCATTATGCAGTGCTGACGATCCACGTTGTTGTGTTTCAGGCTGAAGACAGCAAGCCTAAATAGTTGTGGCTTGAATAATGCGGCGATGATGTGGTATGTCACATCACTGTCTTCACCACGTCCTCAAAACTTTAGAGGTGATACTCAGTTGGTGTACTTTTGTAACACTTGGCAGCATTGTTAACGATCCTGTGCTCTCATTTCATCATACTGTGTTACATTTTATTACTCCAAGTCAGCCTTTTTCCCAGTGTCCCAGTGCAAAGTCACAAATATCAGGTAGAAAATAGGGTTAGGTCAAGACCTGATTGTCCAAAATTAAACACGGACGGTCTGCTGTTAAGTGAACAACTGAGGTATTGAGTCATCTTGTTTTACAGACGCTTTAACAGTGTGAGATGCCACATCTGAGCAGTTCATTTAAGAATATGCCTGTAATTCAACATGCAAAAGTAACATGTGTCTCTGTCCTCTCTCTCTACAACAGACGGACTAAGAAATCCAGCAAGAATGGAGGTGTAAAATTGGACGAAGTGGAGCATAATTTCTTGAATCCTGCTGGAGCTACCTTTTTGATATGGGCGTTCACGGATAACAGGATTTTAAGTTAAATTAAATGATGGCATCACGTTGGGTTCATTCCTGTGAAGACGATGAAAGGCAACAAGCAAGATCTTCTTTCTGTGAGGTAAACAACACAACGCTCAGACTTTCTGTGTTATTTGTTAAATGGTCAGTGACATTTTTCAAATGGTGACCATGAAAGTGATTTTTGGGGACAACTGACTCTCTGGTTTCCCTCTCACAGTTTGGTGTTGGTGGGGGAGTAGTGTGTTTGACACTTTGCCCCAGCTGTTTGTGCTTGTAACAACTCTGCTGGGTTGTTTTGCTCTTTATCCCGCCAGCACTTCATTATTTTGGTTCTTTGTGATAATTATAGCCGTCAGGTTTTAGGTTTGCCCATGCATCAAATTTTTTCCTGCTGGGGTTGATCATTGCAGATGCAGAGATCACAACACAGGTTTCCGTTGCACAGCATTTAATTAGATCTGATTTTTTAATCAAACTCATCACTGGTTGAAGTGGAAGTGGGGGCAGACAATGGCTTTGAAGCAGTTTATTCAAGCCCCGTCTTTGAGATTTTTAAGCTGTGACCCCTGTAATACCAGACAGGACACCATCTGCTCCTCTGAAAGCTTGTTGTCTGAATGAAGACCTTCATGGTAAGCTAAGTAGCCGTTCCATGCTATTTGAAATAGAAGGGCAGCTATTCATAGAATCTGTAGTTTTCTTTCATTACCTTGATTGTCTCTAATCTAATATTCAGCTCTTCACTTAAGCCTCCCTTGTTCAATGTGAATAGTCTGTAAATGATGGTTCTAAAGCTCCATATGCTGTCACTTCAAACAGTCTAGATGTACTAAATTTGATTTTAGATCATTGAATATAAAACTAGAAAGCCAATGATACTCCAGTACTTAACAAGATATTAAATCAAGTAATAAACTCTCTCTCTCATTAGGTTTGTTTTCAGAACCCCATTTAATAGGGGGGTGGGGAGCCAGAACAATGATATTTTAACACCAAGCTCATTCATAAGTCATTCTGCAGAGACAGCTTTTGTTTCATCCCTGTCTTTTCACTGTCATAGCTAAAAAAAACAACTGGTAATTTGCTTACCTTTGCTATTATGGCCATCTGGATACAGCCCCGTAACTTATTAAAGAGTTTAATGAATGCATTTAATGGCACTTAACAATTCACATGCAGAAAATGTGCTCATATTCCCAGAAAACAACTCCAGGCAAAATACGATTTTAGCTTGTTGCTTTTTTAGAAAGAAAAAAAACAAAACAGGTTTTAGATTGTTTTTCTGACAGTGTTGTATGGTGCAAGGGAAAACCTCAGTACAGTGCAGTCTGTGGAAATCCTTCTTTGAGCGGTCCCTCTAATAAGGCTACCACACAAACCAATTCATGTGCTAATTTTGAGCCGGAAACCCCCTGGAGTCTCTGGTCCTGGGATTTTCTGGAAATGATGACACTGTGGATTTAATGACTTTAGAAAGTGGAGTTTTTTTTAATCACGTTTTGAAATGTGTCTTTGCCAAAAAAAGAAGAAGAAAAAAAAGCCAAACAAAAACACCTTGTGGTCAAAGGGTGTTGATGGCGAATGGGAGTGCCCTTTGTTTTTATTCAGAGAGATGATGTGTTACTGTCTTTAATGTAGTGAAGCACAGAGAGAGGTCTTTAACAGAAAACTTTGTTGGAATGAATGAAACTGAGATCTAAGAATGGACTCACAATGGATTGAAACCTGTTGTCCCTGTTGTCTCCCAACAGTAGCTACTTCAATGCATGTTCTATAATATTGTACTACTTCTTTTGACAGTTGCGCACAACCATTATGATGCCTGGTAGATGATGATTGTTATATATATATATATGTATGTATGGCAATAACTTAATAGAGAACAAAATATCAGAAGCGTCAATGTTTTTGTGTTTGGCTCTTGCTGGTGGTTTGACTTTTTCCATCTACACCGTGTTTGTCGACTTTATCAGCTGAATAGTGCTTGTTATTCAAACATTTCAGTTGAATCCAGATACCAGACAAAGTTGGGTGAATGTCTCCCTCCTCTACTTGGATTCCTCTGGTCAGATTGAGTTTGCAGCACAGAGATTTTGGACTGGGTGCTGATCAGTCTGCTATTGTGTGTTATGTCTGTGGTAAGATATTTTCTGTCAGCCTAGGATCTGTAGGATTCATTTGCGCCTCCTAAACGAAGGGTAGACATTCAGTTTGTGATTATTCATAATGGTCTTGTTCCACCACAACAATAATTCTGCTTCTAATGGCCATTACCAATAAGATTAACGATTATTTCACATTTGTATTCTAAAAAGAAGTCCATAACCTGTGATTTATGCACACCTAAGGGTAAGATGTTAAGATGTAATGACTGAAAATTGGCTGATTTAATTTGCTTAACCAAAGAACAGACACATTTTTTCATAAACTACAGGAAAGGAAACGTCAGTCATACTTGGGCTCAAGAATTATTATGAAATTCTTTGTCATAATGTTAATAATCTATCAAATCAAACATGTCAATGTATATTCAGTATGTCTTTAATGGCAGATCACAAACCAACTTTAAATTCATTAATGAAATCATACAGAATATTATAGATTTCTGAAATATCGACAATTCATGGGCTATCATTTCTTTATCGGAATTATGTATAATAACATACATTTCCTGTCATTGGACTGACATATTTCTTAGACATCCCTATTCATAATACCTTCACGTCAGCTTGTTATGCTCCAGTAGAACAACAGCAACGAGAGTGGAGTGAAATAAATTACTGTTTCGGATGATGGAGCATGATCCATATTTAGCACTGTAGGGGGCTATTGACAAACAGACCCCCCCTCCTCGTCCCCACATTCTTGGCCTCATTAAAGCTCAGTGTTTATCTCATTTAGGCTGGCTGTCTTTTACAGAGCCCTCTGTGCAGGCATCGTATGGCTAACTGATGGCAATCGGAAGGGAAAATTGACCTTCAATTGGATAGAAGAAGTCTGTTACTTCCTGTTGTCTTACGGCTGTGTCTGTGATGTCTCAGGGGGAAACATAAGAGATGGGTTATGTGATTGAGTTTTTCCTCCTTCCACGGTTTCTGTGTAGTAAAAACATCCATGTCATCTTAGGTGGAAAAGCCTGTGATGTTTTCTGTCTTGAAAATAGCTCACCTTGTAGCTCGAACACTGAATCATTTGAGAGGCATGAACAGAAAGGAGTATCTTAGAGAGCTGACAGCTGTTTTCCTTTTGTCAGATCAACTACTCACTAAATCTGTTCCTTATGAGCTACAGATTAGAGATGTGTGATGTCGGCAAAACAATAGTCCCAACAATGTCTTCATGCAAGCAAAAAATATTTACAGGTCAGTAAGTACTCAATGTACAGCTTTGGCAAAGCTTTGTTAGAGAAACAACTAAACAGCTGTGTTTTTTTTAAATCACTCTCCTCAGGAAACCAAAGCCAAGGCATCAGTAATTTCCTCCCACAGATGAGAGTGGGATGTACAAGCAGTCCAGTCTCATGGCTAAACTCTGGTGTAGACAGTTTACTTGTCACTACAGCACTCATCTCTCTTAGAAGGCATTGTTGCTGCCCTGTTTATTTCTTTTTGTTCTACTTTTAGACTTGTGCAAGGGTGGTGCACAGCCTTAATTCATCCAGTGGTACTGTTTTCAGCAGATGCAGTGTGGCATTCATATCTTTTTTTTAGTTGCTTCCGGGTTGTTTTTTCCTGGGTATTCCAGTGCTATAAAGTTCACACTTTGTGTCTGTGTATTCACATTTAGGATGAGTAGATGATCTGTTTACATGCTGAAACACAGTTTTTCTTTCAGTATTTGCTCATGAGACACTGTTTGGTTGGACATCTTGGAGGCACCTCTTTGTCCAATACAGTACAAGAGGAAATAACAAAAACAGAAACTGTCTTTATCTATCTCAATCTAAAAGTAAAAGTTAAATTGTAAACACCAAAAATTGAATCATTCAGTGCTTTTTTTAAAACGTTTTTTTCCCCACAAATTTGACTGAGAAAAACACACAGGAATTCCAGCCTACTTGTACTATCCTGCATCTTTGCAAATGGTAATAAATCTCTTAAAAGTTGAGATTGCATGATCTCAGGTGGGCAGGTGTTTATACTGCTTTAAATTACTGTAAATTACTGTTACTGAGGTCAGCAGCCAGTACCAACATGTTTGAGTCACAAAGTATGAATGTATATATCAGTTTTATCATCAAATTTGACATTGCTTAACTCTACAACTGGTTAAATACAAGTCATATTCCCCACTGTTACAGAACCACCAAGTTAGTTTTGCATTTTTAGACAATGATGCCAGAGTAATTGTACTTGAAAAAACTGCCACCATTTTAGAAATAAATCCTGAACAGCAGCCATAGAACTTCTCTGTGTCCCGTCTGTATATTATAACTAGAAGTGTGGCATGCACGAAACGCACACCACGTGTCAACATAGTCTGAGTAATGATGCTCCTGACCTTGTCTTGCACTACATGGCTGCAACGCCCAGGTCTCACCAGTGGCCCTCTGTATCATTATCTTAGGCTTTTCACAGTTAAGTGCTTGGTTTGGATGGGATGTGGTGTAGAATTTAGCAGCCCACAGAGAACTAGGTTTCTTCACATTTTAAGACTGTGTACTTGTCTGATGTTTTTAGAGCTGATGTCATGCGGGGCTTGTAATGTGTCATTTGGTGATGTCACCGGAGGTTTTTAAACATACAGGCCATGC
Organism: Serranus cabrilla; assembly: GCA_903364295.1. Classification (NCBI taxonomy): domain Eukaryota; kingdom Metazoa; phylum Chordata; class Actinopteri; order Perciformes; family Serranidae; genus Serranus; species Serranus cabrilla. The sequence continues at coordinate 33,154 of CAFUXE010000563.1, read as the reverse complement.
AGTGTGGTTTCATAATTTTGAACAAGGTGGAAGTTCCAGTTCTTTTTCAGTGTGTACCTATGGTCTAGATAACAACATTTGTGGTGTGTCAACAGCTGTGCATGTAGAGCTTTTCCCTTAACATTTCTGCTGTTAGTGGGTGGTATTGGTTTGTCTGCCTTTTAATCTCTGTGGTAGGGGAACCACCGATGTAGTCGCCTTGCAATCTCTCAGAAAATGACCACTTGTACTCTGGCATGCCACTTAATGTGCTGGTACAAATGGTTTTCCATTTGGGAAACAAGAATAGGCTGTGAAGAGCATTACACAATTGTTTTATGTCTGTGCATACAAATAATACGCAAGAGACAGTACGCTTAAGAGAGCTCTGTGAAGAGCTTTTGTATAAACGGATGAGAGTGGGTCTATTTTTGTAGCCATAGTTCATTCAACATTGCTGTACTGTGGAACACATGTGTCACATGTCTCAAATGTATCTTTAAAAAGGTCTGTAGCCCTCCATGGCAGGAATCTCAGTGCATAAAACCTAATAAACAGCTGCAGAAAGTATTGTACTGGTGCCAATAGGTGTTCCAAATTTTTTTTTGGGGGGGTGTGCTTTACAGGATAAGGGTCAACAGATCACAGGAAAAGACCAAAATCAGCTGTCTGTTTCTCCACATTTCCACTGCATGGCTCGACTCACCTCACCTTCGTACAAGGTCATTTTTTTTTCAATTTCGTTGGCAGACATCGTATGAAACTGCTGTGACATTATCTTCAATGCAACAATCTGTTCATTGGCAACCAAGCAGAGGAACGTCTGAGTTTTCAGTTATAAAAAATGTTCTGTAATTTTCTAAAACTCTGAGAACTTTTTTTAGAGAAATGTAACCCAAATGGGAGTAAATGGTGCATCTATTGGACTATTTTCAGCTGCAGATTAATACAAATTTGGTGCTGTTGTGAATGTTTAGGATTGCGTAAGTAATTTGACTAAATAGAGCAGTCCCCATGTCCATTACACAGGAGGATCATGTCAGCCAGTGGGGTGGGGTGGCTCAATAATGTGTTTTAAATAGTTTTTGGACAACAATAAAGATCTGTGGCACACACAGGCAGTACTTGTTTAAATAATCCATTGATTGTTGATTTTGCGCTTTTGGGACTAACTGGGATCTGGTGGTTAAACTTAGTGTTTGTACTTTGAGACATAGGCCTGGCTGAATTCAAGAAATATCCAACATAAACACAAATGCCTACTGAAAACTATATCTGACTGCCTCACCCAGTGCAAATATCAGTCTAGCATTCTGGTGATTCATAAATGGGTAAGAGAGGCATTCATTTGTGGCCAGGAGAGAATAGCTGTTTTGATGTGCGTGTTCTCTTTCATGTGCTTTGTCTTTGTAGCCCCTTTTTAACCTTATAATTTACTCCTTTATGTTGATTTCCTTTGACCTCTTGTCAAAGTTATTTAAAAGCATTATTTATCTGCTCTACCAGGTTTACCCTGTAGTCTTGCTTTGTTCCCCATCCTTAATAATAGAGGGTTTAAAATGTTTTATATCAGGTAATGGGAAAAGGAAACCATGAGGGAAATGTGTGTCTGGAATTTATTGACCTGGAATGTCAAGACAGTATTAACTATGCAAGTGGCAATGATAACAATGCTTGGCATGTGTCTGTCAGGAGGCCCACACCCCGTCTGTCCTCCAGATCTAAAGATCAGAGGGTTGGAAATCGCAGCATGCACCGGCTGCTAAATCATATCCAGTTGACTGGGATTGGCCTGCCCCGGAGACATGAGGGGAGCAATGCAGGCATTTCAAACATCCAGTTGATCTATTGTCATATCAACACAAGTGCTTCTCCTGGTATGGAGTTTAATGTTTTCTAGTGGCGTGAAGGTACCCAGGACTCGTACAGACACAGACTACAGCACTGAAGTGCAGGTATCACAGAACAGCTTGGTTATGCACAGTAAAACCTGTTCTGCTAGTTTCATCAAAACACATGGGTGTCAGCTGCACCTGCAGCTCAGTTTCTCAGTCAGCCACAGTAGTGTTTTTGGTCCTTACTCTGTATAGTATGCATGTTTCAACTCCTTATGTGCCACTTAAAATACACTTTGATCCAGGTAGTTTAAATCACCGTCTCTTTCAGAAATATATGGTTAAAAAGCAGAAAAACCTTTGTTGTTGAGAAGCAGTAAAACCCACAGCAAAAAGTACAGTGAAACATGCTTTAACTTGGTACACACCTCCAGGCACACACTTTATTTCTAATGAAGCATTGAGTGTGAGGCTGTTCGTCCTGTGACATTCTCTGAGCTTTTGGACGGGATTAATGTGGGTTTAAGTTTGTGTGTTCTAACTGTTTCTCATGTTTGTTTGTGAAGTGTGGTTTGGCTCACTCACTACTCCCTGCAACAGCTGGATCAAGTATAAGAGCTTCTCAGATTTATTTATTTCTCTCTCAATCAAAACATACGTGATTCTTTTTTTTTGTTAAATTGTGCAATCGCATTAGTCAGACAAGTAGTTCTTTGTTTATCAAAGTTTAGCACTGATTATGTCAACATGCAGGTAATTCACTGTGATTTTCTGACATTTTACTCAACATATCTGCCCAGGCAGAGATAGCGTGAATGCAAGCTCATCAAATTCCTCACATTGTGGGGGAAAGTCTATGCTTCATGGGGGAGGGGTAGGGCTGGTTTGAGACAGTGTGAGGAAAAATATGTTTTCTGTGTGGAAATACAAGACCGTTTAAACAGAGTCGTTCCTGAAAGTCTTACTAGAACAGGGAATATGATATAGGGAGACCTGAGTGAAGAGGGGTGTTGCTGCACACACGATTCCACAAAGGTGTGAGGCTATAAATAGCCAGTAAACACAGGGGTGGGTGTCCAAAGCCCTGAAGCCTGACATGCTCCACTCTCCAGCTGTGAAAATGGGATATCATGATTTTACTGTAAACACAGAACGGCTCGTAATGTTTTCAAAAGCCCCTTCTCTAAACCATGTCCAACCTTAACGAATGACTGACACTTAGGGTTAATTCACATTCGCTCTACTGAAAAGATAATATCTTGTGTAAATCCTGGATGACGTTAGATGTGGTTTACTTGTAGTGACATGTTTTTTTGGATTTTAGCACTGGGGTATTCCAGCATTTCCACTTTCAGTTTCAAGATTTCACAGCTATAATTTTCAGCACAAATCTCATACATCTTCTGTAACTGTGAATTCCTATCTCCACCTTTTGTTTTTCTGTAGAGTGAATCTCCAGAGTGGAGAAGCTTGGCCGATTCTCCTGCAGCCCAATACCCAACAGAAGATGAGCCGTTCTCATGGCCGAGACCCAAAACTGTGCTTTTGCGGCGCACCTCCCAGGGGTTCGGCTTCACCCTGCGCCACTTCATCGTGTACCCACCAGAGTCGACCATGCACTGCTTCCCGGTAATTAGATTTGCTATTACACTTATCAGTTTTATGACAAGTTTTCTTTAGTTTTATACACCCGAGTATTGTTTGCTTATCACATAAGATTACACTAAGTAAACAAAAGGCCTGATACCTGAGTTCTGTGACCATGAACAACAAAGTCACTTGAGTGTGTCTGTGTTTTTACAGGAGGAAGATCATGGGCGCAGAGGTAAGCATAAATACTTGACTGTTTCTCTTCATGCATGCCCTTCAGCACTGCTGAGTCAGAGAGTGCCTCTGACTTCGAATGACTCTTAATCCATCCACTCTTTGGCTCTTTTTGCTTCCTTATGCGATGAGAACAATGTGGCTCTTGTGTGTCGCTGACCTTTGTGGAGGCATGAAAGGTTTGGTCAGCACCACCTGTTTCTGTCCTGCACTGACCCACCTCTTCATATTGTTCCACTTTGTTGCTCTTGCTGCTTTTCTCCCTCACCATAAAAAGGCTGTCAGAAAGAGATGGCCTCAATTTTACTGGGTTGTGTGGGTTTGACCCTCTTTCCTCTTGTTACACTCATACTATTCTATTTTCTCTCTTCATAAGGGACACGCCTCAAAACAAACCCCTGGCATATTATATTTATTCAAATACAAAGTTACATATCCAGTTCCGTGTACAATACAATTCCTATGCAAAATACCACCATTCCTTTTTTTGAACAAAGGTTTTGCTTGTCACTCTTTTTGAAAAGGGATCCAACAGGCCCTAAAATACTCTGAAGCTTGTGAATTTAAGAAAATAACATAGCCCATAAGGGTTTTCAAATCAAAAGTTTTAGCTTAGTATTTAAGGTTGATTATTTTATAGAAAAAACTATCTTGAGTCAAAAACATGACTCTTTTGTTTTTGCTAAAGACAGAACTTGCCTGTTTTGTCTTAAGCAATTTATATCCAGGGGAAATATGCTGGTGATATGTATCTCTGTGATATCTACTTTAAACAGTGTTACATCTTATACTAAACAATGCATTTTGTCTCCGTTAGGTTTGTTAAACTCATTCTGGTTTCTCCAACTAAAATGTATTTGTTTTTAGTTGATAGGAATTCTCTTTGATTGAGTTAACTCCGTTACTGCCTGTCACATCTTAGTGTGATCACTGTGAAGTGATATCCCAGCAGCTTGTTTGTTGGCTTAGCTCTGTGTTTAGTCTGCTGCCATTTGTTGACCGTGAGGAGGTTGTCCCTGTCCCTGGAATTCATCCAAGCGGACGTCACAGATTCTGTGAGACATTTATATTCTTTGGAGGGAAGCACCACTGTAATTAATTCTAAACATCTTGAGGAAATGAAGTTGTGTATACACAAGTCATCTCTTTGTTTTCGTGACACATGGGGAAACCCCATAAATCAGTTTTAACTTTCCTCAGAGCTTGTCATGTACAGTTGTGAAATGGGGATGAGTGATACTAACTATCACGTATCACAATACTCCTAAAACCAACACAATCTGTACTGGCATAATTTGATTGTCGAATTACAGGAAGCCTTGAGAAGACATTTTCACATAGGGATCAGTTTCTTTATCAAGTGTCAAATTAATTTTCTTGCTGGTGAATGAGGTAGCATTTTACCTCAGGCAAGACTTTGGTAAACTGTTTTTATTATCACAGTAAGGAACATTTTTAACACTCATGTATAACACTGTAAAGCATGATCCCAATTGAAATAGACTATAAAACTGAAAAATCTCTTCGGCTATGAAATAAAAAATATAAAATAGATAGTAATAAAAAAAAAAATTGACAGGAGTATTTCCTTTAATTCCGCTTTGGCTATATGTCAGTGTAAATGCTTATTGCCTCAGCACTTGTTTAATCCGGCTCTGCTTTGTGTCTGAAAGCTGCTTAAAAACAGCAATGATCAGGAGTTCGGCTCCAGTTAATATTTTCCTCATCCCACTGTTGGCATCATGGATGAACCATTACAGCCCTAATTTTGGAACAAAAATTGATGAGGGAAAAACATTAGTAATATGATATGGTGAACCAACAGGTCGAGGCATCTATAATTGATTACTCACACACGGCACTACAGTCAGTCAAGCTCGGATACTTATGTCACATAACTGTAAAGCAAAGACAGAAACACTGAGCAATATTACAGTAACCGAAATCACAAAAACGTGTTCCAACACTGTATCATCCCTGTTGATGTGGGTTGATGTAACAGATAATGCGGGCTGTTGTGTAATATGACATGGAGACGCAGCTTATTAGAAAGCAGAGTGCACAAGTCACATGGTCATCTGCACGTACTCGCCAACACGTGCCTGAATCTGTTTGCAGTCCTGCACTAATGATAATTACTTTTATTCAATTAAAATCCTGAATGGCTGGTATATGATGTATGTACACAGTGCATTGTGTAGATGCAAACGGATATCAGGCCAGGCTCAGACAGGCTTTCAAAAATCATGACACGGCTGGTTATCAATGTTAATTTGGTTAACGCAAACTAGAACCAAATATATATTTTCAACAACCAATGTTTCCATGAAGATTAAAATGTAGTTGGAAAAAAATGAAAACCTTAACCAAAATCACTTTTTATTTTCCTTGAGGTAAAAAGAAGAAACAAGAAAAAAATTACAATATATTGTTTTTTACTTTTGAATGGCCGACATTTTCAATATGATATGATTACTAAAACAAAAGTGTCAATAGTTTTTACTGACTAAAACTACACTAAGATGGTGTCAGTTTTCTTTGACAAAAAATTACTTAAATTCTCAGACTCTTAGTCAACCAAAACAGGATGAGGTTGACTAAATATGATTTAAAAACAAGCAAGGACATTGGACACAAATAAAGACTAAATAAAAATGGCTGACAAAATTTACACGACTTTTTTTCCCCCGATAGAAACTGCTCTCAATAGCAGCTCAATTATGTTTTATACAGCATCTGCTTATAACCACATAATAAAGTGGTATTGTGGTGTCTCAGTTTCAGTGACCCACTTTGTGATTTCTGCCACAACAGGCCTATGCTTTCCAGCACACACAGAAGCTTGCTCATTGTCCAAATTTAAACTTGATGTAACCGCACAGGAAAGCCAGCACCCATTAAAGCAGTTTTGATTTATATTTCAACCAGAAACTAAAACACTGAAGGAAACCCTTTAGTCTGGAACTGTGTTGCTTCTGACTGAGTAAGCCAGAGAATATTAAAGAATCCTGGCAGTTGCATAATGCTCGACACAGGGGCGCGTAGGCAGCAAGCCAGAATTGAAGAAGGAAAAACCTGGGATGGTTTTTAGTCCAGACTGGGCTAGCCTGATCACAGAGCCACATCAAAGAAATAGCAATAAGCAGAAATCAAAAGAAGGGAGGAGAGAGCTGCACACACATACCTCTGATGCAGTCTTTTTGTAGTCGTGAATCACGACTTTTTGGCCTCTTCAAATTCAAAATATACTTAATCTGTATAATAAATTAGGTCTATAGGACAACTTGTATTTCCTCAAAGCTTTGGCAGTCAGTGGATATAATGCCTAACTTAAGTTGGCATTATATCCCCTTTATTATGATTAAGCAGGGTACCATTAATTTACCTCCTGGAAACTGATTATTTACAAGAAGGAAGACTTTGTTGATGATGTTTAAGCATACTTGGCTTAAGAAGAAGAGTGAGACTATAGAATTCCAGTCTATTGAAATAAAGACCACAATCATGTGAATAATGTAATAAATATTATATCAAGTGTAACTAATAGGATTTTTATATAATCCCAATCTTGTGATATGATGGGTCAGGAGCATAGACTGTATGAAAGACCTGCACGTAGCCGCTGTACTGTCATAAATTGGTTTTTGGACAGCAGGTTAGAAGCCTCAAGCTTGGTATTTTTATCATGTCCATCTTATTTTTTATTTTTTTTGTCTGTAACCAGAAGTGACCATATGGATGAGAGGGTGAAGCTTAGTTACTAGCTAGCTAGCCTGGTTGGCAAGGTGCATCTTGATTTAAAATGGTTGTGCAGTATTAAAACACACTCCAAAGAGACAGCTGTTCATTTTGATTAACGATTGTTCCTTGCTGTCCATAAGCCAGGATATTGAGGATAGGATAATTAAGGCGTTGAAAGTCCACAAACCAATGGGTTACATCACGGTGACCACGTCCCCATATTTTTATACAGTCTATGATAAAGACATCAACATGGGTCTTAAAATCAGGTTTCACCTCCATCTCTATTTCATAATTTTCTGTTTGAACTGGGACAACATTCAGACCTTTTTCAGATTAATAATTATATTGATCGCCCTTTGACACAACCACAAATGTGTGGTTTAATTCTGAAAAAGCCAATATGTGCCAAAACACTGATTAATGAATATAAACATTGCATCATGGTTATGACCGGCTGCTGTTGTTCATCCACAGTGCAGCACCACCATCAATTCACTTATTGTATTATTCTCCTGCTTCTCAAGACAAGACAAAGCTCTTCTTTCACAACTCTGGGGTCAAGTTTGGGTGCACTTGTGATCTAATGTTTTCTTCCCTCTTTCACATCGAGCAAGGCTGTCTTTGGCCACCAGCACAGCTGTCATTTAGTCTACTTTTGCCGTAAGCTTTGATTATACACAGCGATTGTTGTTTATATTTATTTTGAAACAGCAAGCTAATTAAATGAAGGCTTTGAGTGTTTGGTGATTTAAATTTAGTTTTGCACTATTTTTTTTTAAATAGTCTTCAATTGGTTTACAGTGAATGAGTGTAAACACAAACCACTTGAGGCAAATCATGTCTTCACCAAGCCTCTCTCACTCTATTCACCACCTAATTAAAATAGAGGCAGTGTTTGTTTTTCGCTTGGATATTGTTTTCTCTGGTTTTAAAGGAACACTCCAACATTTGTTATGTCTCCGTATTGAACACACAATGATCTTGCCTAACATTGTGTTATTTAGCGAACAAGATGTCTCTTAAAAGAAAAGGTTGGTTGCCATCAGCACTAGTTATCTAGTGAGTTTATATATGATGTCTTTTGTTGGGTGGTGCTTCAGCATGAAAGACTAACTGAAAGTCCTATTTAGAGTACTGTAGAAAAAAAAAGAAAGAAGCTGCATTGTACACATGCGGTTACTATTTTTTTAGTTGAAAGGTACATGTTTAAAAATACAAAATAATACAAAAGAAATATTTGGTTTGTGTGTTTTCTCATGTTCTCAATGTGGCAAAAGCTAAAACAGTGAGTTGCTTCCTCTGTACATTTAAACATTTATCGTGGCTGAACAGCTCCTTAGTAAAGATGGTGTTGCAGTTCTGTAGTGTACCACCAGAGGGAGCGTGTCTTACTGCTGTAGTTGTGTGAGACTCCTGTTGCAGTGTTACATAATGTGAGTCCCCAGGATGTGATTCTGCATGAGTAATCTCATGTGTGGAGATTGAGAAAAAATAGAGGCACAAGTGTGTCTGTGTTTGTGAGGTTTTCAAAGATTTACACTGTTGATTATTACTGATAAATCAACCACTAAGTAGTATAAAGCCACCTGATTGCCCTTGTATCGTTTCCCAAAGGCTTGAGCACAAAGCATTCAGAAGTGGCAGACATATTTTATATTAAATTATGAATTCATTATATTGTGTCTGTCACAGGGCCAAACACCATTTTTTCTTCTCAATTTATGTTTCAGTTTAGACTAAAAATGTCTTTAACTTCTTTCACTGAAACTTTATGCGTAATTAATGCGTTTTAATAAACTATCAGGTCTTTCAAACGCTGGCCTTCCCATCGACTGTAGTTTGTGAGCAATCATGAGCTGACTCACGAACAGAATGTTAACTACTGGTGAAACATTTTAGCCACTCTTTGGCTGTGCCCAGAGCTATTTCTCAGTTTATAAGGAAAGAGTGGGAGTTGTGCAGCTGAGCACACTGTCACTCTACCTTCTCTCAGTCTCTCTTTCTCTCACCCCCTCTTTCTTTCTTTTATTTCCTTCGTTTTTTTTCTGCAGCCATGCAGCTGCTAGGAGACAGGAGCAGCATGAGCAAACAGGATTCCTCTCTTTAGCTGTTTTTATCCACCTCCCTTAAACCACACCAGTTCCCCCCGTTGGGATTTGTCTTCCCCCTCTGAACCAATTAATGATCATGTCTATTCAAAACTGTTGTAATACAGGAAAGGATTGGCCAAAGCACAGCCCATTCTGCTGTCATAATGTTGATTCACAAGGCTCCAGATCTTGTGACAAACCTCCCAGTCTCTCTCATTCTGAAACTCAATCATTCTTTCTTTTCACCTAAATGTCACACAACAATTTACAGCTCAGTCTAGCACTCTTTGGTAAGTTTTGTAGTTGTTGTTGTTCACATTTCAGGTTCAGGTTGTATAGTGCTTCTTCAACCAGAATACAAAGTTGTTAAATGGCGTTGTCATTCTGTTTCTTTATTTGTTGTTAAAAAAGAAAAGAAAAAAAGAAAGTCATATTTTATACTTATTACACATACATATTTGAAAATGTCTTCTTTTCTTTCTGTGTGCTGCTTTCTGCATGTACAGTCTTCGTCCTGCTGACATTTTGTTTACTTAACAATGCTTTTATGAGTTTGCATTACACACTTGTGTAACGTATACTTGCCTGTTTCTTTTCATCAGGGAGACAACGGAATAGACTAGAACCGATGGACACCATCTTCGTGAAACAAGTCAAGGAAGGCGGCCCCGCTCATGGAGCTGGGCTTTGCACAGGTAATAACCAATAATCAATCAGTCAGCCTCTTTAATTAACCAAAACCTACTAGAGATTGATTGGTGTATCACCTACCGGAGTCATGACATTACAAGAAGCCAGGCATAATCCTGTAACTGATGTCATGCAGAGCAGAAAACTTCCTCCAAGCTATTGCACTGATGTTTTGCAAGCAAAAGGAGAAAAAAATGCACTGAGTGCAGTTTTCAGTGCAGGCCTGACAGTATTCCTCCTGTGAAGCAGAACATAAGCGAGGCCGTGAAGCTGTAGGAAAGTGCTCCTTTTTGTGTTTGTTTTTTGGGTAGGTACCCCAGTGGTTTATGTTTTAGTGGATACAGGGAACCTTCAGAACCTTCACCATAGTTACTGTAAACTTAAATGTCAGGTGTCTGATTGAATCTGCTTTCTTAGACAAACAGATTACAGTCTTTTACTACCCCCTCTGTTACTGATGCTTTCACTGCTGCCTTTATACGCCCTTTAGGTGATCGTTTAGTAAAGGTGAATGGAGCAAGTATCATCGGGAAAGCCTATTGTGAGGTTATATCCCTGATCCAAGACAGGTGAGCTTTAAAACACATTTGTATGGATGCTTGTGGGCAATCTGTGTATTTTCCCTGCTTTTATATCTCTTTTTGTTCCCCAACAGTGGTGACTTTCTTGAACTTTGTGTGATGCCAAAAGATGAGGATATACTGCAACTGGTAAGTTTCTCAATCCTATTTTCGAAATGGGGTTCAGTTCACTCTTTCAAAATAAAAACAAGTGTTTTTTACAACAGAAATGTCTCACTGTTTGTCCAGTCCCACAATAAATCCCTCATATACCGTATCTCACAGTACTGCTCTAGTTTAAAGGGTTCATATTGGGACAATAGTCATGAGATGCAGGCAGCCTGCGTATCCCATCAGAGTTTTCTATCTAGGCCTCCTAATCAGGCCAGAGCGGCCTTTCTGTCCTCAAACTGCTGCTGACACGACTGCTGAAATGGCCCAGTTGAATTGGTAGAGCAAGCATGATCTAAAGTGCATATACAGAAATATAATAATGTAATAAACACAACTCTGTCTGTATGTGTTTTAATGTGTTAAGGCACAAAAGTTAGTGCGTTTTGCTTAAAACTTTCTTCAAACCTAGCTCTTACCAGACTAGTCCTACGTTAAACAGCTGGGTTGTCAACAAATCATGCTCATTCCTCTGGCTGCATCCTAAAGGAGCAACAGGATGTGATGGGTGTCTAATTTCTGTTGTCATGTACTTATACATGTGTGATATATTGGAAAGCTTTCTAAGACAATTACCATTTCCATTACCATGCCAGATTAAGTAGAAATCCAACCAGGAAATGAGGTGACACACTTCTTTTCTTGTAACCAATGTTTGTGTAATCATCAGGTGACTGTAGAGTGACATGCTCTTTCCATTATGACTGTGGTATCTATGACTGCTTTCACAGAGTAGATCATTTAAGAGAAGTGGCATGTAACTTCCAAGACAATTTAAACACATAAAAGACAGAATCTTTAATCGTTCATCTTAAGGCAATTTCTTTTAATACTAAAAATATGTCATAATAAAGAATACACTTTTTTGGTTGAACCTAATTGACAAGTGAGTCTTTAATACCATGCACTGAGATCCTTAGTAGAGATGGAAATAAAAATGAAAATGTTGGACTCTTAATCCACTTACACTCCTAATTAATCATTCTCTGCCAAATCACCGTCACCGACAATTTAGATTTTAAATGCAGCGTGTGTGTGTGCCTCAAATAGTTCCAGTGCAGGGATGAGATCCTCTCATACCTTTGTGCACTTAGATCCATCATTAACCTTTTATGCTCACTGCAGACGGCTGTTCTCAGCAAGTATACGTTCTGCACATCCAGGGCAGAGGGAAGGTGCACTCATCTGTTCCATATCTATGGCAAACAGCATTAAGTGCTTTGTCAGGATGCTCAGGAATCTTCTCCCAAGGGCCCATTGTTATTTGACAGCCAGTTTATCAATTATATAATAAAGAGCTTGGCTGTTTGCTTTACCTGAAATGTTCCCTTGGGAATACTTTATGTTCGGATTGAATCCCCATAATTAACTTGATAGGTAAAGGTAAATTAATCATTTAGGAGAATGACGTCCGGCTTTGCAATATCTGTATAGTTGTAACAACCGGTCATCTCTCTCTTTAAACCCTCACAAAAATGTAACTAAAATATTTAAAATGTGGTGTCAACGCTATTTATTATTTAGATGTAGCATTCTATTCAATAAAAATAAACGTATCACATCACAGGAAAAAAAAAAAATTTATCATCAGTTAATTTTCTCCTTTCTGATAACCAATTGAATGTTACTCCACGCCTCTTCCCTGTTAGTTCCTCCTGTCCTTCTTTTCCTCTGTACCCATTTACACAGACCACTGTATCTTACACGTGTGTTGTGAAAACACTGGCCACAGTATTGCACCATAAATAGCCAGCAGCTGCACACAAAAAAATCTATTAATGTAGGCAGGCAAACTGATGAGGGCTGTCCATAAGAACAAGAGGATTATCGGAGATGCTAGCAGGATGACATTACACTGTAGGAGGTAGCGCACACTCACTGCTTGGAGACAGGCAGCAGTTGCTTAGCAAAGAGATGAAGAGAGTGTACGTTCAGGGAGCAGAAAAAGGGAGGGAACTGAACGCCAGCAAAGCAGAGGAAATACTGAACAGGGAAAAAAACAGGGAACAGCATGAATGATGAGCTGAAACCAGGAGATAAAATCAGCTGACTGCCCCATGTTTAGAACAGGTTGATGCTAAGGGAAAAGGAGAGAGGAGGAAGGAGTGGGAGGGGTGGGAGCTGTACCATCAGAGCTGAATGTATAATCAGCAGCTGCTGCTTCTGTCATGTGAGCAATAGCAGAGGGAGGGAGGGAGAGGGAGAGAGAGACATAGACTGGAGGCACCTTGTTCAGTTAGCGTAATATTCTGGCTGAAGATGGATACAACCATGGAGACTTAACAGCAGCATGAGAGGCAAGCTTCTGCTGCTGCCACCTTACCCAGGACAGACTGGCACAGGCAGGTCGTAACGTGGCAACCCCTGCTACATATCTGCTTCTTCATCCCTCTACTGCTGCTGCAGCTCTGGTATATTTTTAGCATGTCAAGCCCAGTCATTGCCGTGGCTGTTTTTTATAATGTGTGCATTTTGCTCTGCTGGCATCTTTTTCTCTTTCCCTCCTGTCTGCCTTGATTTCTTGACACTCTCGTTTTCACATGCTGTAACGGCAGCCTTTTTCTCTGGAAACTACTAATCTGGTAAGCAAACAGCAGACCGGGTCCCCACTTGACGTTGACATGTTGTGCTTGCTGTCTCATTTGGTATATGTCATGCATGTCATCATCTTCATTACGGGATGCTGCCTTCAGGTTTTACATCATTGCCATTTAGTTGTCGTGGTTGACTGTTTAATGTCAGCTCTGTGGTGGTGATTCAAATGTGTGGACCGTAGAAATGGCCGATGCACTGTGCCTGCAGTACCTGTTAGATTGAGCACTCGGGTTGGCATCCAGCTGGCATCTCATAGAAGCCTCGCCCCTTCTTCATCCTCCATGCCAGATGTCATTAGTGTGATAAAGACCAGTGACCTCTGAACTCTCTTGCACACTCATGCTTACAAAGGGAGGAGCAGAGCCAGGCACTGATTACTGTGGAACACACACAGCTTTATGTAAGATTGTAATATGACACCAGGTAGCAGGACCAAAGTCCTCATACCTTTACACGTCTTTTCCTTGTTGTAAGTGCAGTATGTTACAGGTAGCAGATAAATGTTACAAGAAAGCTTTAGCTTTAATTGTATATTAATTTAAAGTGATTTTAATATTATCTGCAGTAAAGGCTTCCAAACCTTGGATGATAATCAGGCAGGCTAAATATAGCACTTTTTCTATGAGGGATGGGCGACCTCCTGTCTGTCTGAGGTTACAGTCCGTCAGTCTGAGGTGGGAAAATAAAAGCACCAATTACCTGTCATCATGGATGTGATTTTTACTGTACATTTTTATGTTTGGTTTGTTCAAATATGTCGAGTGTAAGATACTTGATTGCCTTATCTAACATGTACTGATTGTTACACAATATTTGCTGAAAATGTCACAGTGCAAACGAAATATTGAATTTGGCACAAATATACACCTTTCCACATTCGTCTTGTAGTCTTTGCAGTTATATAAGATGTTCATTCCCTCTTACAGTTGTGTGGTAGCAACACTCCATTGATGGGTTTTGAGAAAGGCTCTTTGAGGAGAAAGAATGCTGTACCATAAAAGTCTTGCTTGAAGCACCATCTCTCTCTTCATGAAAATATTTGTTACTTTGGCTTATATAGTGTACTATCAACTGGAACGGTGAACATTTCCATGAGAACTCTAAATAAGGAGCAGATGAAGACCACTGACACCCCTGAACTGCTAACGCCTCCGCTCACTCTTACTGCAACATGCACTGCCCACACACATGCATCCAGTCGCATTTGTAATATCACGCTTGACTTCTCTGTAAGCAGCTAGTAGCACACTGTTGAATATTACACACACTTGCAACTGCAGCTTGTACTATATATCTATTGTAACACTGCTTTGCTGCTCTCTCTCTAGGCCTACTCCCAGGATGCCTACCTCCGTGGCCGCAGCAGCTACAGTGGAAACGCCTGTCACATTCCTGAACCACCCCCAGTATGCTACCCCAGAGTAGACTGTAAGCCTACGGGCATGGCCCAGACGACAGACTCAGCTGGGCAGGTCTGCAGAGGGCCAGCAGCACCTCCTGACCATGGGTACCGCAAAGAAATCACAGTGCCTCCATCTCCTCCTCCTCCTCAGTCATATCCTAAAAGCCAGATGGCAGTGTGCATGCGCAACGACAGTGTGAGGACTGTCGTGGTTCCTCCTGATGCAGCCAAAATGGGGCGCATGGGTCCAGCACATAGGATAGATTACATGGACCCTGTCTTTGCCAGGGGGAGGCCCGGGTCCCTGGCCCAGTATCCTCACCCTCGAAAGGCTGACGTTTATCCGAGTGGTCCAGGAATGGTTCCATATGGAGGTCAGCCACCTCACTTCCCAGGCAACAATCAAAACATTGATTGGCGCACTTACCAAACATACAGGGAGTACATTGACAACAAAGGAATTCATTCCCACGGTAGCCGGACTATCCAGGAGAGACTGGACAATTTGCGAGCATCCAGTCAGACCGCCTTTGGCGCTGCTCATCACATTCCCAGAGGAGACTGGGGCCCTAAGGGGATACGACGGAGGAGTACCTCGCATGAAAGGTCATACCAAGGACCTCCACCCCACTTTCCGATTGCGCCACGCAGTGTTTCACAGGACCGCATGAGCGGTGCAGAGAGAATAGCCAATACCAGGAACTATCCTCCTCGAAGCGTATCCCAAGATGGCATAGTGCACAAAGCCCGAGCACACTCCACAGACTATGTTGACCCTGCAGAGCTGGCTCGGCCCAGTGAGCGGAGAGGAGGGTACGGAAGGGCAGACCAAGGTACGAGGCCCAGCAGGCAGTCTGTTCCCAGACACGCCATGCTCTACAGGCCCTCTGCTGGATACAGTGGTGGCATGAGGGGGGGACCCAACCTTTCTCTCTACTCTAAGGGACCAGATTCTCTCCAGACCCGCTCCTCACCCATGCTCTCCGACAGACACTCACATTTTGGAAAGAGCACAAGTGCTGAACATTCTCTCGTTGACCAAAGAGTTGCCGTCAAAGGAAACCATGCAGCCCACACAATCCAACAAGGCCAGAACAGGACGCGTGCTGAAACCTTGCAGGCTGTCGAGGCAGGCAGAGACGCAGCATTAGTAGGACCCAGGTCTTCTTCATGCTCCACCCCGAAACAGATGCCTCAGAGGCCTAGCATCCTCAAACCAGCCCACCCAGACTCCCAGAGTCAGGTAAATGGGCGAAGCCCCACAGAGTCTGGGGTCATTCTGAGGGAGAAACCCCCCTCTGGAAAGAACCCCAGCCCTCTGCGGCACCCCTCCTACATCCTGGCGGTGAACGAAGAGGTACAAGACTCCACAGCAGATGTGGCGGCATGCTGGCTGCCCAACGATGCACGTCGAGAGATACACATACGCCGCCTTGGGGAACAGTGTCACACCTCCTGCTCCAGCAACCTGGATGAGTCTCTGGACTCCATTCCATTCATCGGTAAGAGAATAATCAGCTGTAAGCTTTGCCGCCCAAAGTTGTCATAGCAACGACGGCAGGCAGTAGTAACGTGAGGCAGAATGGCAGAGCTGATGCTGTAGCTAGTTAAAGGGCTTCCACCATAGACGCTAATAGAAAATCATTTCTAAATAGATGGGTGGAAAACTGACTGTGAAGAGTGTAGACGGCTATAGTTTCATTGTTAATCTGATCCTGTGTGTGCTTACGTGTGTGTGAGCGCATGTGTATACAGGGCTGGGTAGATGTTCACAAATAAATTAATCTTTGTGGGAAGATGTTATTAATCAGGTTTTGTGGCATTCAGAGAGGTTTTGTGGGATATTCAGCTTAACTGGAGCAGAGTGAAGGATGGCTTAAACCTTTTGGAACATATTGAAATTTCCCTCTTAATATATTGTTTTCTTGGATGGTCTCCTCAGGATGGATTAAATTATGCTTCAGTAGTCCCATAATGCATTTCCTGGCGATTAAATAGTTGTCATCATCAGTGCTTTGTTTTAACTCAATCCCTGTGAGAGGTTATCAGAATGTTTTGCTTTTTGCTGATTGTATCAGGATTTGTAAATGGCACCAAACACATTTCCAAATCTACTGAGTTTTAAAGCCAAGATTTTCAGTGAAGTCAAAGAATCTGTTGTAATCAGATCAGTACATAATTTATAGGAACTCGCAGCATGTTTATTGGTGTGCCTTGATGTCAGTATAGCCGTAGTTACATTGCTGGAGGCAAGACTGCTTCTGCAGATGGAGGCCCTTTTTGAAAATGAAATATTTATTATTCAGATATCTATATCAATTGCTCTGTTTTTCTCTCTCCCAGTGTTTCTGTGATACCACATAATGTAGTAAAATGCAAGAGTAAGGACTCTTTGAGAGTTGATCTGCTGTTATTCATAATCTTTGGTGCTGTATTTGTTTTGGATCTCAGTGTTACTTCTCTGTTACCATGTCGGATGTCAAAGAACCCGAGAGTGAAAAGAAACTTTAAACAGATTTGCTTTTAATTGAAAGACCCAGATCAGCATATTGTTGGTGATTTTTATTTAAATACTGTGTCTCTTGTGGTTGATCTACTTTTATGTTGGTAGGACATAAAGGAAACATTCTGTATTTTGCAGGTACACAGTATGGAGGAACTAGGACACAAGCAGCTTCAGTACTGAAAAGTTTTAGTTTGGCCCAAGGGAGAAGAGTTAGTTTCTATGTTTAATTTGGGTCTTTTAACATAAGTTACAAAATAAATTTAGCTAGAAAGTGGTTCCTGCTGCATTATACTAAGAGTTTTTTGGTCCACCCTATTTATTTTCATGGGCGTGGGCTGGAGGAATGCCTTCAGTATCAGTGAGGTCACTACACTTGCAGCTTACCAACAGTGTTGCCGCTGTTCTTTAAGTGGTCTGTGTAATGTTGGTTGGCCAGGTGCAGGTGCAGACAAAGCAGGCAGTGACAGTGATGATGCCGCAACACCACCATTCTGGGACCGGTGCCCTAGTCCAGGACAACAGTGCCCTGATTGTGTAGGCCGCTGGGCCTCCATCAATGGCCTGTTTGAAAGCCCACTAGTCCAGGCCTAAGTCGTGTGAGGTCATTCAGTCCAATAGCCCAAATCCATCAGTTTATTTTGCTAAACTAAAGGGAAGTTGTATATCTTGTTTAGTTGGGAATGTCTGTTTCACTCCTTTTTGCAGTGTACTTGGAATATGGTCCTTCTTTGAACTAAATAATGTAGTGCTGGTTCAAAACGTGCCTGTTAGGAGCTGGCTGGTTGCTGCTTTCAGCTTTGAGAACTGCTCATCCAAAAAATGTCCCACTTGACACTACATTTCCTTTAGTCCTGAGTCCTTCTACATTACTAGTTTGAAACATTAGAGTTTACAGAGTTTGAGTATAGTGCTTGGCGGCGTAACAGTTAAAACATTCCCCTCTCAATTAACTATCCAGTGTGTACTTAATGCACCACTAATGAATATGTCCCGTAGCTCCCAAGAGCTTGCATTCGACACTGCATTTCCTTTGGTCTTCAGCAATACATCTGCCAAGTGTGAAGTCGATCGGATGAACAGCTGTCAAGAAAATCGAAGGACATACAGAAAGACAGATACTCCTCCTTCCATTTTAGATTCATTAATTTTATATTTATGCAGTCTAATTTTAGATACACTTTCTGACACCTCTTTTAGTAACTGTGTGCGAGAGTCTTTTGGAAGAAGAGGCTTCTTGATATTGCTGATGAACAGTTTTGGCCTAGAGCAGAACCCCTCGGGTGTTGCTATAAGAAGCTGCCTGGTGTATGGCCTGTCAGGAGAGTGAACATTGTGAACCTGAGGGGACCTGCGTTGTTCTGTTCTTTTTGCTGCATTTATGCCTCATATGCAAAAGTTCACTGCATGTATTTTAGTTTAGGTCCTTTGGGTTTTTTATTGACTTTGATTTATGGCGAGTAAAGTAGAAAACATTGGTCATTTTGTATTTTGGAGAAAGTAAATAAACTTGGAAGACTTTGAAGTTACTAAATAATGTTAACTAATGATGGGCAGGACCTGAGTAAAGTAGCCGAACAGGGCTTGTTGGGGAGATTGGTGACATCCTTTTTCCTTTGCCCCGTTTCAAAGTTGGGTGCAGGCTGGAACTAGGACAGTTGCTTTTAAATTTAGCTCCAAAAGCCCCTCGGCTGCAGAGAGCAGCTTTGTACTCTGAGCTGTTTCAGACTTGAAGTGCCAGGAGTAGGCGGTACTCAACTGTTAAGATCTTCCTTTTCCCTCAAGAAACATGTCAGAAGATGATCTGCTCCGACTCTCAGCTGTGGTGTGGCATGGAAGCCACGGGAATCCTAGAAAGACGGGTTTTAATTTTTCCTACGTCCCATGGATGATGGCTAATGAAGTTGTCTTTGATACTCAGATGTGAAAGAAAAAATGTAGCAGGCCTCATTCACATTCCAGTCGGTGACATAATGTGGAACTATATGTAGTTAAAAAGCTGTATTTGCCTCTGTGCTCACACTTTGTCGTCGTCACCATAGATGAGCCAATCAGCCCCAGTGTCGACCGGGATGCCGCTCCTATTCCACCCTCTGCTGTGATATCTGTTGCACCATCCATAACTACAGGGCCCTCCAGTCCAGGCTCACCGTGCCCTCCCATTCGTCGTCAGCTCTCGCACGACCAAGGTAAACAGTGTTTGGTTGGCCGTGTGCTGGACATGTCAGTCAAGGCTTGGCTGTACAGTGCATTTGAAAAGAACAAATGACTGACATTTTAGATCAAATGGCAGAAAATATAATTTCATATTTTTCATCACTGTAAAGAATCCCTGAGAAGTGCTTTGCTGGAGTCTGACACAGCCAGCAAAACAGAGCGGTCCAAATCCTACGATGAGGGTCTGGATAACTACCAGGAGGAGAGCAGGAGGTGAGTGTGTACTCGGATAATGCCATTGCTTCCGTTTTTCCCGCTTGGTTTGGGTTATCAAACATCCTGAACTGTCTCTGACTTGAAATCTGCATTTCTCTTTTGTTCTTCTACTTTTTAGGAGATCTTCCACTAAGAATATGCCCAGTCTCAGGGGCCTGAGGAAGGTGAGGAACTGTAGGATTACTCACAGCATGCAACACTCTTTTTTTGTGCCATTATGCAACATTTGATTTTCTTTCTTTCTTTGGCCAAATTTTACCTGTTATTGAAATGCATCTGCATAGCCCAGAAAGCTGCCTATAAACATGTACAAGTAGAATTTTTTTTTTAAAAATCCCTCTGTAACTGCACCATGTGAATCACAAGCTTCTTCCTGATATATTATATCGATTCTATGGAAAACAATGAAATATTTCCTGAAATCCCAAACTTTATATCAACTCACAAAAAGCAACTAAAATATGATTCGACAATTTTATTTTTAAGCCTTTCCAAAAATTAAATGAAAATGAATCTATAATCATTCAAAATAAAGGCATCATTAAGCTGATGAAATGTATCAAATTTTTTTTTACTTTGCATGGATAATATTGGATGATTGATCCTTATATTTGTATTGATACAGACTGATGTATTCTTGCATCCCTAGTAGTGATTGAAAGCATTGACTGTTTCCTAAATTTAGACCCAAAAGAGAACAGAAACAGAAGTGGGATCCAGTTTTGTTTTGCACATAACTGAGGAAGTAAATACTGTAACACTGTCCGTGAAAGCCTTCAGCACAGACTGGACAAGCAGATTACTATTCAAGTACCAGACAGGCTTTGGTGCTCCCTCAGTTTACCCTCACTGGCTTCCTTGGGAAGTGTTTGAGACAGAGATGTTTTTGATATTGAGATGTCCCAGCGACCATGTAACTGTGACATCCCCAGTTCAATTCCCCTAGAGATCTTGTTACATGTCATCACCCTCTCTCACTCTCCCAATGATTCATGTCACACTCTACTATCTGCGAATAATGCCAGAGAACATGTCATGATTTCACATTTGCAGGCTCTGGACGGACATAAATCTTCTGGTGATTCTGGATCTCGAAGGGATTCTTCTTCTGATATCTTCACCAGTTCATCCAAAGAAGGGTTGCTCAATTTTAGGCAACATAGTACAGATAAAAATAAGGTATGCCTGTACACTCACGCCTTCAATTAACACCCATTACTGACACAGTAATGTTTGGATGTGTAAGTATTTCTCTCTTGTCTCCCCGTCTCTGTAGCGTGTGGGTGGAGGAATGAAATCATGGAAGCCGATGTACGCCGTTTTGCAAGGTTACAACCTAACCCTCTACAAAGACAGAAAGGACGCACTGTCTCATGCTTCGACGCCTTCTGACGAGGACCCACTGCGAATCAGCATCAAGGCCTGTCTGATTGACATCTCCTATAGCGACACAAGACGCAAGAATGTGCTGCGGCTCACCACCTCAGACTGCGAGTATTTGTTCCAGGCAGAAGGGAGGGACGAGATGCTGTCTTGGATCAGAGTCATTCAGGAAAACAGTAATCCAGATGAAGAGGTGTGTTCTAGCAAGACTCATGTTGTGTGTCCAAATAAAGATTACTACCACATGATGTTCCCCTGTTGCCTCGCATCCAGCTAAAATTATGGTGCTCCGGAGGAGTTTAAACACATCTGTCGTGAGGCCAAAAATGACAGGGACATCATCAATCCACCCAGTAAAACGTCATCAGGGCAGAGCATGGTAGTTTTGGTCAGACGTTTACAGTTAGAGGGAAAACAAGAACACAGACTTCCCTATAGTTTTGAAAGCAATAGCAGGCACACCCATCAGGTTAACAACAAAGTCTGTCTTTGAATAAAATACAATGATGGTGTAAGTGAGATGGAGAGGATTACAGCTCTTATTTATAAAATCCCTAACAAAAGGTGTCGTGGAAACTTGTTCTACCCAAGAAAACAGAAAAACACAGGCGACACTTCTTCGGGTGTGAGAGGAACATTTCAGTGAGCTTCCTTTCTGCAAGACCTCATTAAATGATATCTCCTGGCAAAAAAATGTTTTACAGTATCTGAGATGGAGGTCTGGCAGCACATGATTAGCCATAATTGGAAGTTTTTTGGACAGAAGGGAAAATATAGTGCACATATTGTGTCACTAGCTATAGAAGGACTGCCCCTAATGTCAGCATGTATCAGTTTCACCACTGACTGGAACAATAAATCCAATCAGGATGTGGAATATTTAAAGAAAAGGCGCCTTGTAGGAGCACTTCATCCCAATTATATAATATTTTTGTAATACAGAAAACATTCATGTTTCATGTCTGGTTACTGGTCTGTTTACAGTCCGTCCAATGAGTAGCTATTTCCTATTTTCTGCCTAGTGTATATATATATATATATATATATATGTATTTCTGCCTAACTTTATATTAACGTTAAAACTGAAATTTGTTGAGATTTGCATTCATGCATCACTGACTTTGAAGGGCGCTATATACATTATTATATTGGATTTACACACAATATCAACTAATTTACAATATAAGAAACAAAATCTAAATCTTAACAATTATTTTTAATGTAAAAGAAACCTTTTAACCTTTCTGCTGTCTTTACAGAACGCTACTGTGACAAGTCAGGACCTGATCAGTCGAAAGATCAGAGAATACAACATGATGAGGTACACTGGACTCAACATTGCCCCTTGGGGCTCAGCCATTGTACTCAACCACATAGCTAGTTTGAGTTGTATGCCGACTTAGTGTTAACATTTGTGTTTTTTTTTTCTGTTTTTCTGGACCAGTACGCCCAGCAGCAGGTCTGAACCCTCCCCCAAAACCTCCCGCCAGTCCCTCAGTATCAAACAAGCCTTCCTGGGAGGTAAAGCTGAGGGCAGGATGCACAGCCCTCATTCACCCAAAACAGGAGAGGATCGGAGGGCGCTGAGAGGTAAAGACACCAGCTCCATTCAGTGTGTTCAGAGGGCATTTCTAATCTCAGACGGCTAATTTATGCGCATTTATTTGTGTTCACTCTGTCAGATGACTCCAGTCCACCGCGGGACAGAGCTGCTTGGAAAATTGGCATTGCGGGGATCATGAGGAAGCCCTTTGAGAAAAAGACTCCAGCTGGGGTCACGTTCGGGGTGCGGCTTGATGACTGTCCACCTGCACAGTGTAACAGGGTGAGTCTCAGTCTCTCTCTTCAGCATTTTAGCATTCAGATTATAAACATGCATGTTGCTCCATTCACATGAAATATTGATTCTGCAACAACTTGTCAGCCAAAGGGGTCACTAATCCTTACCTGGGGAGCTCTCTTTGGTTTGGCTGTTGGAGACACTGATGTGTATGACACATTAGTGCATACACCTCACATCTGCTTATCTAAACACTTTGTAGATTTTTAACTAAATGCTCAGATTAAACATAAACAGGGTTTTCTGTATCTAATGTCTTCCTGTTGTGTGTTGTACAGTTTGTTCCTCTGATCGTGGAGGTGTGCTGTAAGGTGGTGGAGGAGAGAGGTCTCGAGTACACAGGAATCTACAGGGTGCCTGGGAACACCGCTGCCATCTCCAGCATGCAGGAGGAGCTCAACAGCAAAGGAATGACTGACATTGACATCCAGGAAGACGTGAGTGACTGACAGTCGAGCTGCACAGTGCAGTGTGCTGCTTAACTGACAACATATTTTAGCAGTGACGGATTTGTGCAGTAAGCTCTAACGTAACGATCTCCCCATCTTTCACTTCTCTACAGAAATGGCGGGACCTCAACGTCATCAGTAGTTTACTTAAGTCCT
Organism: Serranus cabrilla; assembly: GCA_903364295.1. Lineage (NCBI taxonomy): Eukaryota > Metazoa > Chordata > Actinopteri > Perciformes > Serranidae > Serranus > Serranus cabrilla. Next base: position 9,500 of record CAFUXE010000563.1, on the reverse strand, counting down.
TTTTCCGAAAACTTCCAGAACCTCTGTTTACAAATGGTAAGATCTTGTAAACACATAAGTCGTGGCTAAAAAATGTCAAACAGAAACTTGGGTAAAGTCGAATCATCTGTGCCTTTCTTCCTATTGCAATTCTAAGATAAGTTTTCTGCTCTAATTCACAGAAAAGTATGCTGATTTTATTGAGGCGAACCGAACAGAAGACTCAGTGGAGAGATTAAAGGAGCTCAAGAGGCTGGTGAGTGAATAATCTAATAGGAGAAGCGCTCATTTAAATAGCATTACATCCAGGAATACCATTAATCCCGAAACTCTGTCCCCTTTTTTGTCAATTCTTGCAGATACAAGAATTACCTGATCATCATTTTGAAACTCTGAAATTCCTTTGTGCTCACCTCAAGAAGGTTTCCGACAACTGTGAAAAGAACAAGGTGAGGCTTGTAACAGGATCCGTCAGTGTTAATGTCATTAGATAACACTCTCCAATCCTTCGTAAATCCAGAGTCCCTGACAGGATTATTTCATTAAACTCGATTTGTCCTAACCTCATCTGTTTAGATGGAGCCTCGTAACCTGGCCATCGTGTTTGGTCCCACGCTGGTCAGAACCTCCGAGGACAACATGACCAACATGGTCAACCACATGCCCGACCAGTGCAAGATAGTTGAGAACCTTATCCAGCAACACGACTGGTTCTTCACTGACGACGGTGACGAGGACCCTGTTGTATGTGGCAGTTTATCTTTCCATTCCTCCTTATAAAGAACTCCTATCATGGATAATCTTCATGATGTTTGTTTTATAAATATGGGTATTTAAAGCTGCACTAATCAATATTTTTGGATGAGCTCAAAGAAATGTTTCTAATCTCTAATTTGGACAATCCAGATATCCTCATTAGAGTGTTGATGATTTGACATGAGTCTGGATTTCTGATTATTTTAAGCTTAATGTGTCTGAGGAACTGTTAGCATATCAGGTTATGACAACAGTTAGCTGGATTATGATTTAGAATAGCATGCTTATGATTATCACTTTGAAACGTTTTGCTCGTCCATGGGGAGAACATCCCCAGTCATGAATCGACATCACTTGCAGACTCTTTAATGGTGATGAAAGTGTGAAAGTAGAGCATAATGCAGGACAAACACCTGTAACAAAGCAGTAACATAAAGAGATGAATGAATGTGTTGCCCCAGTGCATGCTGGGACAGTTGTCAACATGCCTGCTTCCTGTAACTGCGTTCACATGATCAGCCAATCTCTGAATGCTGATCATGGTTTCAACTCTGCACCCTTTTCCTTTTATTTCAAAATAAAAGCCCAGTTTAATACAGGAGAAACAAATAAATCCTCAAACTGCTTTCAAAGACCCAAATTAGTTGGACTTGAAATACAGGATTAGTTTTACCTGATGTCTGCTTGCTGTCTGAATAAGTTAAGTTTGAAGAATAATACCCAGAACTGAGTTCATTCATTCATTTTGTTTTCAGTTGATTATTATCTTTTCTGTCCTTATGTTGTGTTCAGTCACTGATTTTCTCTCTGCCTTGTTGTCTTCTCTTGTCATTCCCTCTGTGCGGCTCCAGACCACAGCTGATCAGGAGAGCACGGTGCAGTCTCAGCCTGTGCCAAATATCGACCACCTGCTCTCCAACATTGGACGGACCGCACCTTCGCCGGGCGAAGTCTCAGGTAAGTCTGAGAGAGTTATCTCTTTGCAGCAGCGCTCCAGCATCACCGCAGCACAGATATTCTCATGGCAGCAATATGTTTCATGAATATTATTAAAGTTTTAAGTATTTGTGCAGTAGATATACTTTAAGATTAGAAATGTTAGCTGTGTATCAATTTTCAATGCTAAGACAATGAACATCATGCCTATTTTCCATGATTTTAAATGCTTTGAGCAAAAACAAGTCTACCAACTTTATTTGTGTTTCTGTTAAAGCAAGCTTTTTCAGTATTTTTTCAATGAATACATTTTGTGCTTTAACCATTGGAAAATTATTGAAAAACACCTTGCAGTATGTTATGCCTTTTTTATTTATTTGTTTTGGGATAAAAGTCTGTTTTGTTTCGCTGTTGGCGTTTTTTTTTGCCCAAAGAGATAAAATTGTCCAAGTTTTATTTTTGTTCATTTCTTTGCTTTACTCTTTATTTCCTCTTGCTCAAGTCATTTTTTCTCCCTGTGCTTTACCTGTGTTGAGACGACGACTCCTTTTCTTTCAGTTCTTTTCTTCCCCTCCTCCTCGTCTCTCACATAATCCCGGCATGTTCTTTCCCAAAGAAAATCTAACAAACAAAGAGAAACGATGGAAGTTTTAACCCTTCTGACCTCTGCCCTTCTGTGTGTAGTGTGTTGTTTTTCTCCCTTATTCCTGTCCAGCACTCACACATTACCCAATCTTGACACAGGCCAAGTGGGCGGCGTCTATCACTCGATGATGTCACTGATGGACTCTGTTATGTCAGTGATGGACAGCTGGGACTGTAGGAAGAAGGACGAGTGTTGTGCCCAGTGTAGCTGCCTAGTCTGCAGAAACCCGCAGCTCTTTTAAATTTGGGCGAAAGGAGGAAAAAAGATAAAAAAGAAAGAAAGAGAAGTCGATGTTTGTCATTTTTCCTGTGGTGTGCACGTCTCATATTTAAACCAATACCCTAAATTGAGGGGATACAGAGCGATGCTGCTGTACTCTCTCTGAAAGCCCTTCTGCTGTCTCTTGTTGTCTCTAAAGCTGATCGCAAGGACAAGTAGCATGGTACGGTCATCCTCAGGTTCTCTCCCGGTCATGTGGCATAAATCTGTCATGATGTCTGAGGGTGGGGTCGTAGTGGTGGGACTGAGCTGGATGTTCCCCAGTTTACACTCAAACAAACCCACACATACAACCAGTAAATACACAGGGACTTGTTGATGCAGAGGCATACATGCAGTCATGGGACCCCAGGCATGTAGATGTAGTGGTATTTGCCGCGACAGGTAGTTTTTTTTTTGTTTCAGGTGGCTCCTCTTGTGTCTTTTTATTTGTTTTTTTGTCTGTGATGTCCTTATTTCAAAATCTTTGTCTTCATTCAACTACAGATAAATATTTCCACACATACTTCTTCATCTCCTACATGATGTATACATCGACCACCAACATGTCCCTCACACTGTCTCCCTCCCCGGCCCTGTGCTACACACTGACACACACATTTTTTGAACCCAAACTAGATCATTAATAGCCCGTTTCCACCACAGGAACTCTTTTAGGAGCCCAGGGAGCATTTCAAAAACATTTTGGACTGCATTTAGTTTGTTTGTCATAGTGTAAAAAGACATGTTGGCTGTGGTTGAGTAGTCGTTTTTTCGTTCAGTTCCTAACTGAGTGAAATGACTCAGAAAGTCATCTTTTCCTCATTCCTTTTGAATTCCTCTTCCTCAACCTTTGCTGACCCTATTACATTTTCCATTAAGGTCAAGGAAAAGTGGTTAGGAAAAGTGTTTTCTCCTCTATTCCACCCCAGCCTTCTTGCCATGTCTGATCTTACAGTAAAGTGAAGTCGTCGGCTTCTTGATGAGTCATGGTTTCTCATTAATAAAGTCACACAACAACATAATGACTCTGCGTTGTTTTCTAGTGTTTGCTAATTTTCATCCCAAATGTCGACTTTGCTTTTAATGGACAGATTTTTCTTAATCCTCAGGTTTTTTCGCTTGAAAATAAAAACGGGGACTTTAAGTTTCTGAGTTTAGTTCCTGTGGCTCCGTGGTTCCTGCAACTATTTGGTCGAAAAGGGCTATTAGTCTGCCTGTCTTTGTTAGCTATAGTTTGCGTGTTTTCTCTTTTTGCAAAGTGAGACGAGAACGTTTTGTGAAGTTTTTGATTTGCTTTTTATGTTGTTGAGAATGACAGGTTACTTGGTAAAGGGCCCCGCAGGAGTTAATCTAGCTTTGAGTAAGAGCAATCTTTCCGTTATACTAAGGCTTGCCTGCGCCATCTGTATCGACCACGACATACACTCACTGATCTGTTCAGCTCAGGCCCCTTACGTCAGAGCAAACTCATCACTCCCTCTCCTCTGTGATGTCTTTGAGTTGGGAAAGAATGCCTACAGCTGGTTGGTGGCTACATGTGATGCTCTGTGACTGACGTGTTTGTCCGTGATGTGCCGTCGTTCCATCGATACATGAGCATGAGCCGCTTTCTGTGTCTTGGTTTTACTGCTGGGTTTTCACTTTGTTTCCTCTCACACTTCATCTCAGGCCTCTTCTGCAGCTTTCTTCACTTATTCATATACTGCTTCATGTAATTACTCGCCCTCCTGTATCTCTCTCTTTCTGAGCCGAAAATGTGTCGTCTGCTTTCATTCAGCTGCTCTCATTATACTCATCATGTCTGTCAGTTTCACTCTGAGCAAACTTTTAATCTGCCTCTTCTCTCTCTTTATCTTGTTGTCTGTTTTTAGCAAGTCAGAGGGCTGGCAGACTTTAATTAATGGCTCTCTTTTCTTTGATACAGATTCAGCATGTAGTGACTCCTCCAAATCAAAGGTAACGTCCTCTTATTTCATTTCGTTCACATAAATCTTTCATTCCTTTTCCTTTGCTGCTTTGTTGAGTCTCGGTTCTGTGCCAGCAGGGCTTGTGGGGGTCAGGGAAGGATCAGTGTAGCAAAGAGATGCTGCGCTCCTCCTTCTTCGCCAGCCGCAAACGCAAGAAGCCCAAGGACAAACCTCATCCCAGCAGTTCAGACGACGACCTGGACGGTGTGTTCCCCAAGAAAGAGCTCCCGGAGGAGAGCCAGCAGCAGCCTCTGTGGTCCCCCGACAGCCGGACTGAGGAGGAGGGGGAGACGGATGAAACGAGTGAGAAAGACAAGAACAGGAGCAGCTCGGAGGAACAGCTCGACAAAACCAACAGGAACGAGTCGCTGCCCTCTCCCTCCCTGCCTCCCGAACACATTTCCTCCACCCTCCAAAGCGGCTCCCCGTATGCTTCGCCGCCTCATTCCCCAAACCTCAGCTACCGCATGCCGGTGCCCCACCAGTCTTCTCTGTCAGACCCGCCTTCCAACTACGACGACACGGTGTCTGACCTCGGTACGATGAACAGCACCAGCTCCCAGGCGTCGGTGCCCAGAGTGAGGCGAGGCAGGGCGGCGCCTCTGGGTCCTGAAGCCGGCCCCAGCGGGCTGGGAGCGGAGGTCTGCTCCATCACCTCCGACTACTCCACCACCTCCTCCATGACGTTCCTGACGGGAGCTGAGCTCAGCACCCTCAGCCCCGAAGTGCAGTCCGTGGCGGAAAGCAGGGGTGGAGACGACGCAGACGACGAGAGGAGCGAGCTCATCAGCGAGGGAAGGCCGATGGAGACGGACAGCGAGAGCGACCTGTCGGTGTTTACAGTCGGAAAAGCCGATCAGCGAGAACTGCAGGAAGCTCCTCGACCCCTCCCCTCCCACAGACTCATTGAGTGCGATACACTCTCCAGAAAGAAAGCTGCTCAACAGAAAACCGTCAGCGAGTCTTCACTGGACGGAGCTTGGAGCGATAAAGATTCCAACAGACTGTCACGCGCGTTGGGGTCAGTGAAAGGGCGCTCCACGGGCAGCCTCAGCTCCTCGTCTCGGAGCGAATTAGATAAGGCGGAGCCTGCGTGGAAGCTGAAGATCACCGACAGGCTTAAGGTACGTCTGCGAATGTCCGTGGACGACATGTTTGGTGTGGGCAGCCAGAGGAGCCGGTCCCCGGAGGGCCGCAGTAAGAAGAAGAACATCAGACGCAGACACACTATGGGTGGTCAGAGGGACTTTGCAGAGCTGTCTGTTCTGGGAGACTGGTCGCAGCATGTGGGCATCGGTTCAGGCTCTCGGTCGGAGCTGTCAGCTGTGGACCAGCTGAAGCCTAAATGCAGCTCTCAGGACTTCTCCATTAGGGACTGGATTGCCCGCGAGCGCCACCGCACCAGCAATCCCGAGGTCAGCCTGGACCTCTCTGATCCACAGGGGGGCCCCCAAAACCTCGGAGCCTCGTCCTCTTCTGAACATCGCCAAGCTGAGGTGTTGAACGGGGACGTCCCCCAGAGTAAAAATCTGAGCCTTTCTGCCACCGCTCACCCACATAAACTCACTAATTCCCAGGTGGTCCATTCACGCTTCTATCAGTACCTGTGAGGAGTGTTGGACGTGTGTGACTGTGTGTTCTCCGTCTGTGAGATGTGTACGTACTTGGGAGTCTGTCAGCGTAACGTCTGTCGGTTGATGTTAGTGAATGAGCATGTTGTACAAAATTGTCCGAAGTGTGTGTGTGTATGTGTGTGTCTGTAAACCGGTGTGTCTGCTTGTGAAAAGAGAATTTCTGCACATAGGGATTGTCGAGCTTGCTCATGTACAAGGCATGAAACAAAAATGGTGTTTATACCTTTTTAATTTCTCTTTTTTTTTTAATGACAAATGACTTTGGGATGGTGCAGCAGGGGGATATGCTCCCAATTGATACACATCCCTGTTATGCTGAAGATCCAGAGGACCTGTCGCTCACGATAAACAATGAGCCTGTGAAGTTTGTGCAAGGAAGTGTGAACAGTGACGCTCGAGTTAAGATTGTTTAAAGGTTTAGCTAAGTGGCTTTAAGGATGAACTGACTTTTAGAATGAATAGGAAGTAGTTAAAAAAGTTTTTAGCATTGCAGAGGAACTATTTTTGTGTAAAGAAAGTTACGATGTTCAAAGTCAGTGAGTCTCTCGGTAACCAAATGAAGAATGTACAGACATGCTTGCTGTAATACTGACTAAAAGCTTTAGATGCTTGTGTTTCACTCTAAAGTGTACATATCCCTATTTTTCTGTGTACTTGAATTGTGTTTTGGTACAGCCTGTGTGCAGACTGCCTCCAAGCTCTCTGCTGTCAAAAGGGCCTTTCCAAAGGTACAAGGGTGACGAGGAGACACTGGACTTATGCAAATGGAAAACAGTTCTTATTCATCCCAGTTATGTGGTTTAAAGAGCAGTGAACAACATCTCTCTGATGCAAATGTTATGCTGTGTTTTTAGTGTTTGTGGTTCACACATCTGTCAGTGGCTGGCGGCAAAGAGGAAGAAAAAAAGTCGTAAGAAAAAAGAAAATGGGTATTCAAATCAGAAAAATCATGTTTTTTCACAATAGGAAGTGCCTCACAATGAATTGTTATGGGTGCCATATTGTCTTTGTTGAGATACACGAAGATGTTACTGTGAAAGACATTTTTATTGTCGACTCAGTCATTCAACAGGTTATGTAACAAAATGCCGAGCTTCCATTCCTTAGGCATTCCACTCTGGTCTTAACATGTTTTATACATTTTTTTTTTCCTCCTGTTTTTCATTTTTTGATTTTAACAGAACTTGAATTTTAAATATTCTTTGTAAAATAAGTAACTTAAATGTACATATAAATGCCATGTTTTAGCTGCTTTACTTTTCATTTCCATCAGATTGCAGGATTAAAGTACAGTATTGTGAGATGATGATGATGATGCTCATGAGGCCTGTGTGGGTGTTGTGGGCAGTTTGGTACTCCTCTGAGGAGAGAGGTCTCTGCATGAGGAAACACTTCATCGAGCTGGACCGTTGTACCAATGCTGTGTTCCTCTGATTGTTAGAGGGGTGTGCACAGACTCCTGAAACACTGGAAATAAATTTTGTCAATGGCAAATGGTTGTGTATGTTTTTTATTTACGGCATTGTAGAAGAACAAAACTGGAGTATGGTAAACAATGGTTAAATATGGCATTTTTGTGTTTAATTTAGATCAATTTAAAGTGAGTATTTTTTATTTAATAATTCTTTTCTGTTGGTCAGCATAGGAGAAAAGCAACATTACATCTACTTTGATTCAGTGTCATAAAATAGTGAAACATTGAAGGTGTTGAATTTTTTTTTATAAGCTTTTACTGATGGGACAATATTACAATATTGAATCTTGAAATAGGTTTCGGGTTTCACCGATCCAGTTTGTGCAACCAGATTTATATCCACCCAGCCCCACACAAAGCATACAAGGAAATCTCACAGTGCACCAAGGTTTGTTTGAACCTCCAGGATACATTATGAAGGAGCACCGCTGCGGATGCTACACTGACGTTTCTCCACTCCTGCCCAGTTATGTCTTGCACTGAACACATCCCATCTGAAGGGACACATACCAATTCACAACCAATCACAGCAATAAGTGGTTTAGGGTAACATCTTCAGGGGTTTTGAGCTCTCACTCCTCAATCCTTTGTAAACAGATACTTTACCTATAAACTCTGCTAGCATAACCGATAACCTGTTGATTTTGAATTGAAATAGTAATTGACACCAGAGTGGAAGTATTCCAGATACTCAGATGTTGATTGTGATATTACACTTCGTATTTGTGTGTGCCATACACTGAATATAGAATTAGAATTAACACATTAACACCTTTTGATATGTAATCTTAGTTTCTATTCATTTTTCCCATTGGGATTCTGACAGCCAATTGTTATGCCCCAGTCTAGGGGGCCTAGGACATAACATGAACAAGCCCCGTCTTCCCCATGTCCCAAGTATTCACAAACAACCATTGACTCAAAGGTCAAGGAAATATTTATTTTACAAAAATAACTCAAATTAATACAGGTAACTTTGTAGGCTTCAGGGTGGACTAAGGCCAAAATAACAAACAAAACGTTTCAATCTGAAAAATAAGTCTTACTTCAAAAACAAATGACAAAAAAAACTTACCTCCTTAATTAAATAAAGGAAAGTGATTAACAATAACAGTCCTACCTTACTATACAAAACTAAACATATTAAAAAAATCAAACATAGAATTTATCACCCAAATCTGCATAAAAAAAAGTTAACCAAAGATGCAGGGCACACATACACAGCAGTGTGCACAATTAATGGACTCAGTCATAACAGCCATACTATAGTATGACTTCTTTATCAGATTTTAAACATGTCTTAAAATGGTGTTTTTCTGTAATTTCTGGCCATATTACACTCTAATATGCATCAACAGAAGATAAATGTGCCATTTTTAGGCATTTAAAATGTTACCATTTTTGACAAAAATCAACACACTGTATTTGGACTTTTTCAGTTTTTGGAAATCTCAGAAAATTGTGTTTTTTGGTCCTTTTTTAAAAGATTTTACCAAAACACATGTCAACAGACTCTAGTAAAGCAATCCTATGAATTTGGTGCAATTTTAAATTTCATGATGGTTTTCTGTTTTAAAGAAATTCTTTTGACAAAAACACGTCATAATGTGTTTTTCTGTCATTTTACAAAAAGTTTCACCCTGACATGCATCAACAGACTCTAATAAAGCTATCCCGAGAATTTGGTGCATTTTAAAAATTTTTGACAATTTTCGGGGAAAAAAAAGACATGCTATAGTATGAATTTTTTAAAATTTTTCAATTTTGGAAACGTCATAATATGGTGTTTTTCTGTAATTTCTGGATAGATTATGCTCTAATATGTATCAACACACTGAAATTGGGAC
>CAFUXE010000562.1:497942-509334 GCA_903364295.1 Serranus cabrilla | reverse complement strand
AAAAACAGTCATGCGGTGTGTGTATATGTGTGCAACTCAACACCATGCTGTTCCTGTAAAGGAGTGGGTAAGTCATGACCACAGAGGCTGAGAAAATAATGAGCTTTTTAAACAATGTGACACACAGAACATTTCCTCTCTGTGTCTAGAATCTGAGTTACCTTGACATTTTGCTTTATTTTCACCCTCCAGGTTCTCGTCACATTACAGCAAATTTCATTTCCATTTTTGTGAGACAAGTAGGAATAAGTATTAAATCTCACACTGCACAGAGCAGACAGTTAAACTACTGGAATGTGTTTGGTCATCCCTGTGCCATTTCATTACTTTATAATAAGTTTTACTTTTGAGCCTGCAGCCTGCAGACCTGATAGAAAACCCTCTGAACCATAGGAATTCTTCAGTTTAAACAATTGGTATGATTATCTTACATCTTTAGTAATGGTAACTAGTTAGTGTCCAATTGGTTCCACTGATTTCAATAAATCCTTTGATTTGACTGCAAAATTTGCCTTTTGATCAATTTCTTTAAGACTTTTTGAAAGAAATATTACTATGCAATATATCATAGAGCAATTATCTGGGATATGTACTCTGTAAAACTTTAAAAGTAGAATTCTGATTGTACTTTGCACAGTGTAAAGCTGTGTAATTATTTTAACACACTTCCTCAAAGATGACTCAATCAGTTTATTCCCCGGTTACATGCTACTACGATGCAAGCTGCTATACCACGGCTGGAAGGAAGGTCAGATCCCGTTTCCAATACAGAGTTAGACCGGGCCAAGACCACGTCCCCTAAAGGATCTCAGTGGTTGTGTTGGTTTGCACGAGAGTGCGTTGACGATGTTCACACCTGCTCAAAATAATCGCGTCATGGCGAATAACAAACCAGAGGCAGATTTAACCTGGCTAAAAAGCTCAGGTGTGAAAACACCCATAACGTCTTCATCTGACTTCATTCTCTCATCCTACATTTTAGCCTTTTTAATCACGATTTCACTCAAAAATCAGTATAATTTTGGCTTTGATAACTAAACCACATAAGCTAAAGCATTGCAAGTTACAGTCTGTTAGGGGATGCTACTCACACATCCAAGATTTTCCAAAACTAAACCACTGTTAACAGCTGAGATAAGACAACATCCTCCATTCCAGAGTATCTACGACAGAGTGGTCTCCCAGGAGAAACGCAGGAGAGTTCAAAAAGTTTCACCAAAACTATTAAAACGGGGAGTTGAGAACTGCTGTGACTGAAAGTGACTATACTGCACCCTGGAGCCAAGCCAGCAGGGTGTAGGGCGTGTGAAACGCAGTGAAACCTCTGGGAAATAAACAGATAAATGCTGGATGAGCCGCTTTAAATCCCAGCCAATTTGAAAGAGTGCCTGTACTTTGTACAATCGTAATCCACTTTAGAGGAATTGCTGGACTTCTTTAGAAATGTTCCCACTCTTCTCTTTTACTTTCTGCCCCTCCTCCCCATGTTACCTGACTCTTCTGTGTGCTGGTGGGCTGCAGATGTCGATAGAAGACCTTCTTGATCACATCAGGAAAGAGGCAAGTTATGACGATGATGATGATGGCGAACCAGGCTGAACCGCTGGACAGCAGCTGTACGAATACAAAGTACATGTCCTGGGTGTGGAGGAATGGCCTAGAGGGAGTGGAAGGAACACAATGGTTACAAACAGCAAAAGAAAGGGCAAAGATAATCATTTTTTATACCACTCATTATTGCTAGAAAGGAACAACAAGCAGCCTGGTTCCTCTCACTTTGTCTAGTTCACTGTAAATTTAGGTTCTCTGGCAGTATGAATCGTGCTGCTAATATTATTTATTTATTCAAAAACAGCACAGAATTTAATGACCTCTGCAGATGGAACACCACCAATACCGATTATGGCTCAATACTATCAGGATGGAGCTGACCTGTCTGAGTTGAATGGATTGAGTAAAGACATAAAGAGCGATCTGATCAATCAAACACACCTTCAGATAATTGCTGCGCATTCTAACAAAGCCTTAGTGATTATCTGCAAAGTGACATGATCAGTGAATCTGGTGTTAATCAGCCTGTTCAATTAAAACCTCATCCACTTATTTTTTGTGCAACCTGCTGCATGGATGTACTACAGGGAATAATTAAGAGGTGTGATGGATAGATTTACATGGTAGAGACTGTGTTACACCATGGCAAAGAATTTCCTTTGAGTCGGAAAGCAGCGTCTCGTGAGAACTTTGAAGGAACGTCTTCTTACCAGATGATGCCTCCGTAGAAGAGAGAGAAGATGAAGTAGAAGGCAATCGAACCCCATGTCACAAAATGGTTCATCCATGTCCAGAAATGAGTCTCTAAAGCAAGCTGATATTACACACATACACAAACACACACATAGGAAAGGGAGGGAAAGACAGCGAGGTGTAAAACACTGAGACTGGGACAGTTAGGGCATCAATAAACCACAGCAATCTGTCTCTGTGCTGTGAAAAAAGACCTTGACCCCAACCTGGGACAAATAATTCCCTGTTAATGGCCACTGACATCATAGTAAGACATCACAACAAACTGTATTTCATATTGTGACTGTGGCAATACAAGTGTGTCCCTTTGGACACAAACATGTTTGACATCTCTCAGCCAGTGCACATACATCTTTAGGCTGGATTCAGCCAATCATAAGCAACAGACAGCACAAAGAAATATATATTTATTGCTGGCAATTCATATATTTGGAAAGAAAAAACATGTTTGCAAACATCTGATTTTAAGCTTAATATTGAATTGCCTTTTACTTTATTTTGGTCGACTGGCTCCACACTTGAGCTTTTCCACCAGCCAAACACTTTTCTTTGGCTGATTTGGATAATTTGCTTCCTTGTGCTTGGCAGGTAGCTTACAACATATTTCCAAAGGGAACCACTCTGCTCGATTGGACTTACGTTTGGTACCAGGTCCTTTTCTCCATTTAATTTTCTACTGCGGACAGTATGTAGTGTTCTCAGCTGATTGCACATAAAAATGTTGTGACATAATTTTTAACGTGACACTCGCTGATTCCTTTTATCGCCAGTCAAACCTTGTGGACTTTCTTCCTTTTTGTCAATTGTACTGTGTGGTTTGCAGTCAGCCATTTTTTTAAAAGCTTGATTGAGTAAATACAAAAACTGTATCCCCTATTGACAGCAGTACTCGCTTTAACTCCACCTTCTAGGATCAGTTCAGTTTACGTGAAGCCTTGACCAAGGTGGTACAAAAAGAAGTACCACGCAACAGGTACTATGTACTTAAAAAAAAGACAGCGACTAGTCATGGAAAAAATTGTATTACATTCAGTTTCCTTAAATGGCGGCTACTATACAAACCAAACACTTCCTACACTGACATTACACTTTCATTTGATAAATAATATACATATATAAAGCTAAATATGACAGAAAATATGTTACAATTGTAAAATAAGATATGAAAGAAAATCAAGTTTAAGTTAAAAGGTGTCATAAATACAGTTAAAGATTAAAAAATTTAAATACTAGCTAATACCATTCAGAAAAATGTTGTGTGAGCATAAGATAAGGTGTAATTTACCTTTAATGTGACTGTGATGACCATGACGGTAAACACCAGCGTTCCAAATGTCCAGTTCCCAAACATCTATAAAACAAACATAAAACTTTTAATAACTGTATTACATAATGACAATAAAACAGAGAAATAGTGGTGTTTACATGCATGAACCCAGTTCCTAGCAACATAATAAGATCACGGTCGACCTGTTTACATGCAACTTTAATACATTGCAAGAGTGAACTAAAAAAGTTAATATCACTCTGTTCTTTGACAGAATAACTGTATGGGATTTTTATTGATCATGCTGATGGGATAGTATAATATCAGAAACAAATCAAACCACTAATCTGGATAAAAGATGAGAGTCAGGACAGGTGACTCAAGGTGAGCAGTGCTGTGCTTCAGTTGTGGGGATTGTCCTCAGTTAACTACATGAGTCATATTACAGTGACTTTAATAAGGCCTTGCCCTCCGACTGTGTGACTACCGTCAGTAGCTCCACCACTCGCTATGAGAATCACTCTGCTTGAGCTGTGGGGGGGCATCGTTTTGTTGCCAGCCAATTCAGGAGCTGCTGGAGCCTGATCACTCAAAAACAAACAGAGGATCTATCCACAGAAACACTCAGAGGATCAGACAACACCTCTGGCCCACTTTAAGGAGTATTGTTCAAGTTCTAGTTTACTTAAATCTGTATTTAACACATGCTCAGTTTTCCTTAAGAAAACATTGTTAGAGATAACAATCTATTCAGATGGGCCTATTTAACCATTGGCCTCGTTTTCAAGCTACTAGTGATGGTTCTGGTTACACTTTTTATGAACCTTGCACCTTGTCCAGGTTTGTCAAAATCAAAGTACAAGCTGACCTCTAACATAAATATTTCAAACCATATTCAAGTTATGTAGCTGGGTGGAAATTCTCTCTGCATCTCTCTGCCTATGAGTCAAATCTACAGTATTTACCTGCACGGTAAGATAAGGATACATTAAATGCCTGGTTGCAATGTTCATAGGTGATGATAAATCTGTGTGCACTTACATTTAGAGTCTGTAAATGTGTTTAAAAAATACAATAACATGGAGGGTTATTGATACTGTATCAAACAGTGAGTGAGGAAGTGACATGGAACTGGGTGCAGTATTAACTCCAAGAAAACTGATTGAAATTTTCCAGAATCAATGAGCCATCATACTGCTCATTTCAGTGTTTAAAACAAAATCGGTCAACATGTTAATATACTGTAGTGTATATGTATGAAAGTCTTTTTTTCTACATCATCATTAGCAAGACAAAAATATGTTTCCTAATCATCCTGACAGTCCTCTCATTAACCCCCCAAGGAGATGCATTCGACTGCAGAACTGACTCTTACCAGCTGCCTGTTAGCTCGCAAGATCTGAAGACATGCACAGCGTGAAGGCAGAAGGAAAAAAGAGAAATCAACAAAAGATAAAAGAAAAAGACAAGCGAGAGAGAGAGCAAACGGAGTGAGAGCTTTTTTGAAATACCAAACTTCAAACAGAGAAACAGACAGCAAAGATATGCAGCTGGATAGAAAACGTAAGGAAACAGATGTGGTGAAGAACCAGAGACACAGAAGTTATGAGAAGAAGATAAGGTCAAATTACTAGAACTTACTCATCAACAAGTGAATGACATACATGCTGGCACAGTAATAGAGACAAACAGACTGTATACAAGGCTGTTAAACAAAACGACAGAATGAGGAAGATAAGACAGATAAGAAAAGAGCAAGATTAAGGGAAGGAGTGACAGAAGAAAGACCAGCAGGCAACCAGCCTCTTCAATAACAATAAATCATTACAGCATGCACACACACATTTCCTTCATTTCCTAAAGCAACATTTTTCTAATAGAGTTTTGAAAATCCTCTCAGCAAGACTGTTTATTTTTAAGGGATCCTACTATAAACATTCAGTACATCACACACAAACACACACAGCCAAGTACACACCTGTCCATTGCCCATAAGTGTGGTGTCCTCTCCCATTAGTATGTAGGATCCGAAGAAGAAGATGAAGGCATGACAGAATCCCAAGAGAGTCCAGTACAGGAACGTCCGGAAGGACAGCAGGGAGTTCTTGCTGATGTCCCTGTAGGATACAAACAGTCTTAGAGGACACACTGTACCAAAGCAATCTGTCACGTTTTACTGTAATGTTCAATGTTGGTAATTCACACAGAAAAGAAAATTGTTTCATGGTTTACAGACCAATAATATGCCAATGGCAACAAAGCCAAACTATTTTTTGCTTGATTTTACTTAGAATGTTACTAATAATAAATCTTACTAGAAAAAGTTGAATGTTTAGTAGTTAACTTTTAAAATAAATAAAATCAAGTTCCTTTTGCTCTTCCTAGCAAATGTAATCGCATTTAGAAGAATCCACTGCACCTGAAGGGAAACAACCAATCAGAGCTGTACGCTCTCTCTGACTCTGATGTTTGCTCTTGTTTTATCTTGGGCTCGGTTATTGGTCTTCTTTTGTTAGCTTGTCTTTGCCGTGCACACTGTTATTGGCAAAAGAAGGGATGGGCAGTTTTTCCTAGTGGTGGTTGTTTCTCAGCCACTGTTTTTGCAAAGGTCCTCCTGAAGCTGCACGCTATAAATATTAAACTTGACTGCCTGAGAATGAGTGAAAGATGGGCGCAATGCAGCGTGTGCACAAAAATGCAATTAGAAGAATGGAATCTGATGTTTTCACAGATTATCTGTCTCATTTATTATTATTTCACGACAGACGACATGTAAACTCACCTGTACAGGCCAGGTTTATTTTGCAGTACGTGTGGATGGACCAGCTGTTCAAACAGGCTGTACACCAGGATGGGCAGCGAGGTGAAGCAGATGTTGTACAGTGTCAAATAAACACTGTCATACAGAGTCTAGAAAGGACAGAGACAACATTTCACTCAACACCAACCTATTAGCTTTAAGTGGTATACGTACTCACCTAACCTACATCAAACAGGCTGACAGCTTAATAAGTGCCACATACACAGGCAAAAAAGTTAGCATTAAGGCCAAGTTATTTCTTAAGGCCAATATAATTTATGTCTTGGACCAAAGTAAGAAGCTACATATTACAGCTTAATAATATCAGCTTGATGACTAATTTAACTTAAGTTCTAAAGCTATGTTTAAATAATTCAAGAGTTAAAATGCAAAATGTGAGATCCACTGTTAAAATATTACTGCACCTTTTAATGGCTCCAAGCATTAAGTAAAAGTCATGACTTAATCTCCATTAAGCTCTGACTCATTGAGAATTCTGAACTTGATGAACTTTATTATTATTATGTAAAACTGATGTCATGTTGCCTCATCCCAGGACGAGTTATTGAAAGAAACCTTCTGTACAGTTAGTAATGCAGTCTATGAAGTCAGTGAGAGACTATGCAACATTAAAACCACACACAGATCTACAATGACATATGACAGAGTGGAATGATGGGGAGATAAAGAGACTTACTTGTTGTGAAAACAGACAGAAGAACTGGTATAAAAACTGGGGCGTGATAAAACACACATTCTAGAAAAGACAGAGTGAAGGAATAAAACATTAAAAACATTGCAGTGAAAGAAGACATGAACAAACACGGCATTGCTGAGAACTTGTCTGCTAGAGGAATGTATTTAAATTAAGAAATGCAGTTGAGTGAGTCCAGTGTTTAAAAAGTAGGGCTGGAACGACACACTGAATGCATGATTTGGCTCATATATTTGAGCACATGCAGATCAAGTTACAGTTACCTACCTTGTAGAAAAAGTACTGTACAAGCGTAGCTATTCGAATGTAGTAGAAGTGACCGTGGACCAGCAGGAGTTTAGCCAGGAACTTAAATCTGGCAATTGCATAGTCACTGTTTCTCACGGCCTGACGACCCTCTTTTCCCATGATACCTGGAAAATGCATGAACACACAAATATATCACACATATGTATTAGAGGACAGCATGCAGAATACACTTTAGACTTGGGGGCGACATTCTGTTAGTGTTTACCTATGCCCACATGAGCTTCCTGTATCATGCTGACATCATTGGCTCCATCCCCAATAGCTAGAGTGATGGGTTTCTCTGGGGAGGTTTTTAAAAGACGCACCACCTGGACAGAACAAAGCAACGCTGACATCTGGACAGGAGGAATATATATTTCAAAAGTGTGTGTGTGTATGGCAGAGCACTGGCACCTTAGCTTTCTGCAGAGGGGCCATGCGGCAGCACAGCACAGCTGAACAGTTTTTACACACTTCCATAAAGAGCTTCTCGTGTTCCCTCAGCGCTAATGACAGACTGGCTCCATCCACGACCAACCCGTGCTGTATGACATGGTCCTCCTTTATCCTGCAAAAAAAACACGGAGGAGAATCAGAAAGGGACACACTGTGAGAGGAGATAGATAGGGAAAGAGACAGAAAGAAACTACTAGGAACTACTAGAACACCAGGCCATATTGGATTTAAGTGTTAGTCCATTAACCACATTATTGTGTTATGAGGGATGTTAAAATTCACCAATTTGCATCGGTGCAGACATAAGCACACCATTTAAAAAAAAGTATGGACTGGATAAAATTTGGATAGACTCAAGATGCATAATTTCAAACATGTTTGCATCTGTAAATCCTTTTTATTTATATTATTAGTGACCAAATTATGCCTTTATTATTCAAAAAATTTAATAATTTAATATTCTATACAGTGGGAGAGAGAGGCGCTTCTCTGCACTGCTCACAGTGACATTTTAGAGGTCATCAATTCATGAAAGCCTCTACTAGAAGGACAACTGAGAGAAGGTCCAGTGGTGGTAGGTTGAGTACTGAAAACCCTCATAACAAATGACTCAAGTAAAAGTCAAAATGACCATTTGAGAAACAAACTTAAGTAAAAGTAGTGAGAATTCTGATTTATAATGATACATTAGCAGAATGTATGTTAATATATAATGCATTGATATATATGATTAATTCAGCTGAATCAGATGTTACATCGACATAGTATGCATTGGATATTAATTGCTAACAGAAAAAGCACAATGCAAACTGCTTCCCAACAAAGTAATTTGCTGTTTGCTTAAGAATTAAATAAATTAAATCAAACTCTTTACCATATTTAAAAGCATAGCATCATCATTTTTCTGCACCCTGTCAAACTGTGCTGTATCACATCAGCCTTAGACAAGAGATACAGTTCTCTACTTTTTAAATAGATGTCATGTTTAATACACATATGTTACAGACAGAGATTTATCCTATATAGCAAGCTTGTATTATAAAGATTCCTCACTCAAGAACACTTTTGAGCTCTGACATCTTAAGCCTTTTTTGTTGATGAAGGTATCTTGCTGGACCCAAATATGAAATTATTTTTTTTAGGACCAGTCAACAAGCATGGAATCTAACACCACAATACAATCACCATAGCAATGGCTGCTCCTTCTGACCCATGACCTTTTTCATAGTATCCAAAGCCAGTCCACCTCTTTTGATCTATATACTGCATTTTATAAAATGGCAGCATTCTCAGCCTGCCTACATCTTAATTTTCTCATAGGAACTTTTCAATTTCAAGAATCTGCCCTCTAAAAAACTGGACAATATTACATTTTTTTTTTTATAATCATAAAAACATGAGAACAGGTTGAGGGTTGAATCACAAACACACTCACCTCCTGGCCAGTCTGCGGAGCTGCTCAGCACACTCGTTATCAGAGCGCTGTTGCAGAAGCTCCAGGATGTTCATGGTTCTGTGGAAGTGGCCACAGGACAGGCTGACGCTGACTGCTGTCTCATGTTTGTCCCCTGTCAGCACCCATACTTTGATCCCTGCCAGCCGCAGAGCCTCGATGGTCTCCTGGACTTTGTCTTGGAGTCTGAGAGAGACAAGGGAGAGAAAACGTATAATCCATGCACTTGTTAGATGTACTGTATATATATTATTATGTCAGAGTAATCCTCAGGTAACAGACACCGAAAGAAAAGTTTGGTTTTAGACTTGTGGTGGGTGATGTGATGAAGGTATGTAAATTAGGTGTTTTACTGCTGTGGATATAATGTGGTCTATCCACAGAGGCTTGTTAGTAATTCAATACACCTATGTGGGGATTGGCAAGAACTCCACATGTCTTAAAGGGATAGTTCAGGTTTTGGCTAAAACCCGTTTTGCTGCTGCCCAGATCCAGAGCAGTACATTGCTTAGCTTTTATGCCTCTACACCTGCCTGCTTCTTCAAGCTGGGGGCATTTCTACCGCCATCAACTCTAGGTAATACACTGACTGTGGATAAGTATCCTATACTGCCCCCACTTCAACAAATTTGAACTTTCTATCAGACAGCTTAAGCCTGCTTTAAAACAAATAAGCAAACAAAACAAATCTCATATGTTATGTTTAGAAGAATATATGGTCAGAGTTTGAACAGACTTCTTCAACAGCAACACATGAAACTAAAGGCTCTTGGTGTCCATGGCTGCATATTATCCACGCCTGATGAGAGGAAGACGAGGATGAACACTAGCTTTGAAATTCAGCAGCACCGATTTCTTAAAGAATACTTATCCCATTTCTACCCACAGTTAATATTCCTTAAGGTGTTTAATAGACAACTAATATTACCATGCCTGTCAGTGTAAATCTATTCATTTTGGGCTCAAAAAGGGGAGAAATTCTAGTTTCGTCTTCCATAATAGAGGAGATCCTTTGATTGTGACCATGTGTGCCTGAGGAGGAATTCATTACAGATACAGAAACAGAGCAGCAGAAAGAAAAGAGAGAGAAAGAGATAAACGGAGAGGGAGAACAGAGAGGCTTATGTGAGGAGCAGATGGTGAGCGGATGCAAACACATATCAGAATTCATTTTCAAAGAGGCTCAGTGAGGTGACGTCCCTTTCTCCCTGCTGACTATACATTGTTGGAGATTCTCAGGCCCACTGTGTTTATCTGTCGGTTTCCGGCCATTTGTTTCTCACTGTTTTATAATGCCCTAGTTTTTCTTAAACGTCAAACTGTTTTAAATTGAAATAGCTTTAACAGTTAGTTCCTGTAACATGATATTCTGCAGTTTGGTTATCTTTACTTCTCTAGTTACCACATTTTAACACAGTCAAAGAGCAGATTTTTTTAAACAGTGGCTCTGTAAGGCCTCACCTAGGGACAGCAATGCTTTAAATTAAATGCTAATATTAGCTTGCTAACACATTTTCAATGCAAACATGATGATGTTTAACAGATATGTTTCAAATGTTGTGACCAAGTGACCAAAGTCTGTCAGTTAGCTAACCTGCTGGAGGCAATGAATGTCTACAAAATTCAATACATCCAGTAGTTGTTGAGATATTTTAGCCTGGACATTCAGACCAACACTGCCGTCCAAACGGCCATGCTGCTTATGTGGCTTGAAAAGCACAGGAGGCACTAAAACCAATCTGATGCCACATTACATAGATGTTGTTAAAGCTAACCATGCAGAAATAAAACATATGTTTTATCAAAACAGGAACTACATATTGTGTACTAACTGCCAGCGGCAACACGATAAAAAAAAATGTGTGTTACATAATTTTACATCATACTGTATGTTCAATATTATTGTAATTGGGTAGTTGAAGTGGTCATACTGTATTCGCAAGCCAGCAAATCTGGTTTCAGAATGAACTTCTTCTTATGTATGCATCAGTTAATTTACATTGTACATACACAACTTTCCCGGAGGCAAGCAAAGAGGGAAACCTCAACACATCAAAGACTACAGTGTGCGGCTGCCTTTTGTCTAGAACGTACTAAGATTTCAACTTG
>CAFUXE010000562.1:483140-497811 GCA_903364295.1 Serranus cabrilla | reverse complement strand
GTCCACTTCAATGTACTCCTCTGGGCTGAAATGGCGACATGCCACAACCAAGGTTCGCAAACCTTTCTACAGTGGGAGAACGACGTTGGGTAGAGAAAAAACAGGAGACACGAGTTAGAACATAAAAATTATAAAATGATAAGAGAAAGTATGTAAAAATGCAAGAGCTATTTTGTTTAAAGAAAAGGGGTTAACATGAATAAGTCAAGAAGATTAGGATAGGAGGAGAAGAGAAGGAAAACGTGCTGAATGTAAGCAGAGAGAGAAAGAACAGGAAAGCAAATTATCAAAGCTTGGCTTTAAATCATGGAACCAGCCTGAGGGGTAGACGGCCACAAATCAACCCAGTCCAGAGCACCGACTCCTGGGTACTGATGTCCGATGACATGATGTGGGGGCTAGATGTGTGTGTGTGTGTGTGTGTGTGTGTGTGTGAGTGTGTTGTGGTGAAGAATTTACAGTCTAATGGGAACACAGAGCAACGGAGCCAAAAGTAATCATTTCAATGATGGAAAATGCCAGGCCTACGCACACAGAGGCACGCAATTCTCAACATGTGGATCAAGAGGCATTTCAGAGTCGGATATTTGTAGGTTTCATGATAAAGGTTCTGGGTAATGTGTTTAAAGTCTGAAGATCAGTAGAGGTATAATTGAAGCCACATACCTAGCTGCACACTAGGCAAGGCTAATGATTTTAATGAGAGACTTCCTCATGTTGTAGGAGTAACTGGAGACAACTTATCTGTTGATGACCACAGTGATGTATAAATTGGGTGTATCCTCTGCCATGGTTAAATACTATTGCATTTCTTTGTTCTCTTTGGGTTCTGTGAGATCTTGTGCACTGTTTGAATGAAGAAACACTTTTTGACTTCAAGAAACTCGTCTTTGGGAGTGATTTCACCCACAGATCGAGTGAAATGGAATATATCTGCATAACTCCTCTGACTCCAGACTGTCAAGGAAATATTTGCTGCAACAAATGTGACGTGTTTGCTGACTACTTCCAATTGAATGGTATCGTAATATTGCAGTAATACTGCAAGCTGCTGGAAAACCTACTCGGACAGATTACAGGTTCGAAAAAATTAACTTTTCTTTTTTTTATTTCTCACCAAGGCAAATTCGTCAACGTGCAGTCTCGTCTTTTCAATTTCCCCACTAGAAGTGAAAGGCAAGATGGCCGACTCTGCTCCCTTGGTGAACAGCACATTGCCTCCTTAAAAGTCAACACAGAAGGAAAAGATCATATTAGGTGAACATACAAAAAATCTGTATATTTACACCCTGAGAACACACATTAAATACAATGAAAACCTATAAATTAGCCTTAAATCGAACGCCTTAAGATATTCAAAACCACTCTGTCAAACATTTTTAATGTATGTTATATTTCACCCTTTTTTTTAGTTTTATTGGCTTTTTTTATCGCTTTAGTCTGCTGTTTCACCATGAGATCAATTTGTCTTTTGTCAAGCATTCATTGATAGATGCTGTAGTCAATACATGGTCAATAAGTCTAAAAAAAACAGCATATTTTAAGGAATAATTACCTGAGGGAGTCTGCAGTATGACACTCATCCTCCTGCGGTTAGCATCAAACTCTAACACATGGAGTAGTTTATATCTGAGAGAACAAACAGACACACTGGTGTTAACTTGATTTTGGGCTGAAAGGAATTTTTAATGGCAACTCACATCACTTATCTGTCTGCATTCAAGTCTTTTTTTCATTGTTTGGGTATTTGTAGTTTAAGAGATTCACAGGGTTAGACCTACCTCTCTGACTTGCCAAATGTCTTGATCTCCATGATATCTCCACTGCAGCGAGTGAAGGCAACTCCAATCCTGAGGAAACACAGACAGCAGTTAAGGCTAGAATTCTTTGTAGAGTGGACCATTTGGACCTTTAAAAACTGGGTAAAAATCCAATTTGGAGGTTGGAAGGTTAATGAAGGTATTTGGGCCTGTGAAAGATAAAAAACATTTTTTACTTTTTGCTATAACCCTCCCCTCAGGCTTTTCAGAGCCCAATTTTAACAATGAGTGCAAAGTAGTAGGTCTCCAAGCTCACATTCTATTTTGGTGATGAATGTCTAGCTGCGTGAAGTGCAAAAGGTCTAGGTGAGTTGTTACAGTCAGCCAGTCGCATCACTAGTCTCATCACTCTCGCCAATCCCAGTGAAGTATGACAACGACAAATAAACAACTGGAAAGATGCTTCTTTGAGACATTCTATTGCAGTCTGCATAGTGCAAAGTAACACAATGTGAACACATAGTACCAGAAATCTGCAGCCCAGGCAGATCCTTCAGATTATTTAATTCTTACAATCATAAAATGAGAAAATAGAAATGTTTTTAGATGACTGCATAAATCCACTGCTATTTCAGTTTTAGTTCTACTGTATTTCACATCTTAAATGGTTACATCATACATTGTGAATTGAATTGTTCACACAGTATATTGGAAAGCATCTGTGAACAACAGATACTACAGGAATTACTTTATGTATTTAACTGCCGGCTGCTCAACCCCTATTCACAAAAAAATGGCTGACTTACATTTTAGTTTGTGCCGATTGTTTAAACGATTAAGCGTTGTACCAGATTGGGTAGAAAGATACGCCAGTATAGCAGCTTATATAGTAAATTGCTGACCATTTAAATAAAAATAGCTATGTGACACCTTTTCTAATCATCGCAAGCATAATTTTCTGCACATTATGTTCTGTAAAGAAGTTTTCCTATTTCGGAAAACATAAACGTTGATACCAATATGTTTGTAACCAATAAACTAGGAGGGCTCTGCATGTAATCCCTATATGTTTTGTGTTATCTGACTAATGGTGTCACATTTCAGCTAAATGGTACTGTAACTTCAAGAGTTTTAGTTGCAAGCAATTATTGAGGTTATGACTCCAGCTGTGTCTCCTTTCAGTTTAAATCAACACAGATACACTGTCTGTGGCCCAGTAAAGCATGACGGCACTGGGTCATGGGTGCAGCACGTCACTGCTCCACATAATTCAAAACTGCATTGGCCAGGAGAGTTGTAACCCTCCTCTTTTTCAAACTGGTATTGTAGATTCTAGTCACTTTCTATTGATGGATTTTCCCCTTCTGAGCCGTTTTCCGCTCAGACCTGCTGGAGGGTTTTCAACCACTCCCGGATGCCTGCTGTATATTTCCGCGACAATAAAATGAACAAGCGAGTAAGTGCCACTTTCTATTTGGCCTGCAGTCCAACTTCCACAAGTATTTCAATGTCCCTCAGCAGCTGACACAGCCAGAACAGGTAGTACAGCAAGTAGAATTTAACATCATGTTGACAGCCAGTGCAATGGTCAGGAAATGGCATATGGATTACTACCAGTGCTATCAGTCTAAACTAAAGCCCAAACTCTTCTTTTGAACCCATTGTAACCTAAACAGACTAAAAAACTCAGGACGAATAGCTTTCACAAGTTTGTGTTTCTATTATAACAACCGTAACAGACGAGGAATTACTGATTTAATTGATTTGTTTGATTTTCATAATAAATGAATATATAGATATTAAGACATAAATGTTGACATTTACAGTTCAAATAATGCTCCGAAATCATGTAATGTATAAGTATTGCAATTCTGAAGGTAATGGTGTTATAAATGGTTAATCTTTTCATCGTTCCTTATCTTTCAAAGATGACGCATCATTTTTTCTGCTTTAGCAAACTGAGTTGCAGTATAATGCACTTTCACAATCTGAACAATGTCAATGACAAAAAAAACAAAGCAGTCAAAAAGTTCCCTGAAAGACATGAACACCGTCAACCTGGTGACGATGCAGACGCTGCCTCTGGACCATCGGAGAAGCACACAAGCTGACCAAGAAAAAGACTGCAGGCTGTGGTGGACATTAATCTATGGGAAACACTGCAGCTTGATCAATCAACAGGTGTGTGCCCAACATTGTTGTCAGTCATACAAATAACAATAACTGTCACTGCTGGATAAAGAGGTAACAGATCCATAAACCTCCTCCAAGTCAAAACAATCTCTGCTATCCCTACAAAGTCATGCAGACACAATCAAGGTTTGAAAACCAACTTTCGCCCAACAACAAATACAAAATGCAAGTACTACAAACAAAGGAATATAACTTGTATCATATTTCTGTGTTTTTCATTAATCACAGAGCACAGTTGCTCATAAAGATGTGAAACAAGTGTCAAATGGCTTTCAGTGGTGATGGTTGGTGGAAACAGTGGGTTAGGCTAGAGCACCCTGGCACAATTCAATTGGCTTAGCTGGTTCCTCAACCCATGAATTAAATTTACAGAAGTAAAAACTTTAGTGTAACCTTACCTCTTTGCTGCCTCAACTAAAGCCTTCTCGTCCGGTGAAGAGGCGTAGTATTCCATGTGATTGGAAGAGAAACCGTTTACATGGGAGAATGGGTCTCCTCCCCCAACCAGGCAGTCTGGCTGGTCATAGCTGATCTGAACTGTGTGGCACAACGAAACCGCCTTGAGAAATAACAATTCTTCACCGATCTGGATGGAGAGAGGAAGAAACACTGTTAATTCTTTTTCTATACAATTACAAACTCTCTGTCATTGTGAACATAATTGAGATTCAGAGCCATTTCATTTAGCAACCTCTTTCTGTAGCAGAGGTTGATTTGGGTGAAAGCACTAACTGTATGTTTGCACATTTTGCTCTTATACTGTATACAACAGTTAACTGTATCAATCAGCTGTAAAATCCCAGAGATCACTTTTTACAGTTCTACTTCTTCATTGCACAAATGCATTCATCCAATTATCTATTGCTGATTACATCTAATGGCCTG
Organism: Serranus cabrilla; assembly: GCA_903364295.1. Taxonomy (NCBI): domain Eukaryota; kingdom Metazoa; phylum Chordata; class Actinopteri; order Perciformes; family Serranidae; genus Serranus; species Serranus cabrilla. Next base: position 492,973 of record CAFUXE010000562.1, on the reverse strand, counting down.
AGGCAAAGAGCCATCCCTAACATTAGAGGTTAATTATGCTTTGGTCGTGCTTGTTTGATGGCAGCACTGAGATCAAGTGTATATATGTACATTATCAGTCTGTCAAAAGAGAATGTATGTAATGCATATACACAGTATGTGAATTACCAGGTGAGGCGTAGAACCATCTGGTGAATCGTCAGTCATTCCCTCTGGTACCAGTTTGCCGTTAACTTCTCTGTACTTGGTTCCGTTAATTGAGCATTCACGGAACTGCATCTCGTTTTCCGTTAGCGTACCTGTCTTATCTGTAAACACATACTCCACCTGGGAAACAGGAACACACAGATGTACACATACGTAGAATTACATTTTATGGGTAGAATATGTACTTAAATACAAACTCTTGAATTATGAATTGTTATGGATGTTTTAAGTTTCTAGCTATATCAAAAGAGGCATATGTGATATACATTAATTAAACTACAGAAATTACATAATATCTTACTTGAAAGCTGTTTTCGGGAAAACAGTATATATATTGTTTATATATACAATACTAAAACAGAAGTATACGGATATTCATGGATGTTTAGTCTTAGTCTATACATATGTATGTATCTACTTCCATGCTATATGCATGTGCTCCTACACTGCTATTCCATACCTGCCCCAGCTCCTCGTTGAGGTCAGAGGTGTTGACCTGAGCCTTCTGGTCGCTCTCCTCGTGGTAAAGGTCCAAATCCCAGCCAATGAAAAAGGAGCCCAGGAATTTCTGCATCTCCACAGTAACGTAGAGCGAGATGGGGATGATGAAGTTATAGAGTACCAGAAATGCCAAGAAGTCTGAGATGAACTTCAAGATCTAAGGAAAGAGGAAATTACATTTAGAGACACATGAGACAAAAGAGAAGGGCAACACAATGACAACAGAAGTGACACAACATAGGACGATAGTAATATATGATAATAGGGTAACAAACAGAAAAAGTTTGAATTGTAGTTGGAAGCAAGATGTAGAGAAAAAAAAAATTGGAGGATGATGAGTGGTACACACAGGGAAATAAGGGAAGTTAACAATTAAAAAATATCCAAAAATGTTGTCGACTGATCTGGTTTTTGTAACTGAATCTCAGCTGACACTGGCTATGTTTCATCTGTTAAAATACAGAAATGCTCTTGGCAATGTTGTGATGCACAATGTAACATGATTTTGTCAGTAATGGAAAGGATTGAGATCGCAAAATAAATTTGCTTAATGTACCTCTGAGCCACACACATTGATTGTCTGATCACTGGTCCTTCTAAATCAAAGCGGGCAGGGCAATTCATTCCCATTACGGCATTAATTACTTTATGTGACAGGAAAGGAGAGTGAGAGGATCACAGACTGAGAGACCGAGTATCAGCACTTGTGCAACAGCCACATTCATGATTTAAGACCTGAAATTGAGCTCTGATTAATAAACACATTTAAAAAAATCTATGTCTACTTGGATATTGCAATATTTAGGCCTTACTTTTTTAAAATGTTCATACTTAAAGACTGGCAGATTCCCTGAAGAAAGTAGATGGCTGTGATGTGAAGACATGCAGTCACTGGTGAAGGGTAAACACTGTAACAGGGCTAGAGGGTTTCTAGAGCACCTGTTATCCTGAATGTAACAGCACTGCCATTAATTTGTTGGTGGTATTTCTCTCTGTCTCCAGGGAGGAGGGAAGCCAGTGTACTGGACTGTGATCCCCCTCCTCCTCTGTCTCAATACATAGAGGCTGCTGTTCTCTCTGACTGATTAGTGCTGGCAGGTAGGCTGATAGGCTGACAGACTGTCCCCATGAAAGGCACTTCCCTCTCTTAAGCCTTGTCACAAAATCTAGAGACACTAAAACTGCCCTCCCACCACCCTTCTGGGAGGTTTCTTGTGTCTTCATATCTTCACTAATTCTCTCTATTAACTTATATTGGCAGTAGAGAGAAAAAGCCCATTATTATTTGGAGGGGAGATTAAAGTGGAGAGAAAAGGAAGAGAAAGAAAAAGGGGGGATGCAGACTAAAATCTCACCTCATCTTATCTCTCGGGCTTATAGCCTGCACTACTTACCAAAGGAAAATCAATAAGAATGCATTCTTCTGATGCTTAATGGGAAGAAGACTTACCGGACTGCTGTTCCTCTCTTGCTCTGTCTTTTGGTTGTAGAAAGGCTCGTCCCATTTGTCCTCAGCCTGCCAGGCATACTTCAGGATGGTGCTGAGGACAGCCTCGAACAGCAAGATTCCCAGGTAGATGATTAGGAAGGTATTCATGGACCTGATAAAAGAAAATATATTAAAGATGAATGTTAAATCTTAAAACAGCAGTATTTTGCTTACTCTGTCTGAAAAGAGAACGTTGCTCACTTCTCGACCGCAGAGCGTTTCTGGGACTTGCACTTATAGTTGAGGGCCATCTTGGACTCCATCCCTGTATAAACCGCCACACCTGCAACAGCACAGTAGGTTGGAGGATTACAAGCTTATAGGATATTAGACAAAACTTGCGCATGAAGTCGCGACAACAAAAGACAACAAAATTATCCATGTGTCCTTGTCAAAAATTACAAAAGTGTAAACACAAGTGAAGAATTGGGCCATTAGTAAAAAAAAGTCTTGGCTGACATAAACAAACTTCGGCCATGTGGTGTGCAGCCTGTCCTACCAGCATTGTCCACTATGTCTGGTTTGTTTGTGTCAACAGCTGCAGTGTGGCTGTGTCACCTCTCTATCATGCTGGAAATACACAAAAAATTGAATCTGGCAAAAAATGGAAAGATGTGCCAAAAACACCACAACAGTCAGGATTGCTCTGGCCAGTTGTTGTTGGTTTTGGTTTGACTGTTTCCAACATGGCGGGCATTTTACGGCAAAAATTGTAACTAAATATATATCGGAAAACATCTGAAGTAAATCTGAGTTTCCAAATTCGGATATGGCTGCCATAACTCTTCAAAATGAATAGGATCTTTTGACTTCACATAATTCATTGGATTCAGTGTATCTCTACCATCATTCTCCCAATCACTTCCGAAACAACCTGTTTTCGATCAGCTCTTTTCTTTGCAATTCAACTGGTAAAGAATCCCATTCTAAGAAACTATCTACCCACCAAGGTTCTCCACTCTCAGATTGAGGTTTTTCCTTCCACAGGACTTTTTCCTTTGATTCTAACTGTATTGAACTCACCAAAAATCTCTTTGGTATTTTTCAACCGGGCTCCTCGCAGCAGCAAATTCTCTGGACCCAGCGGTCTGACATAAAAGCAAAGAAAAACAACATAAAAACAGAGAAAGGTAGATCTAGGACCCTGACATAAACTAAAAACTAAAAACAACTCAACAGCCTATGAGGTTCTTGTATCTCCTGCTTGTGTTATAAATCATTTTAATTTTGTTATTTATTTTTCTCTTTGGTTGGCACATCAGCCTACTGCTGATTAAAAAGAGACACTTTAGTCTATTAAGGCCAGTGATTATTCATTTTGTAACATTTTGCAACCCTTGTGCTAAAACCCTGCACTTTATAAACAACAAGTCACACAGACTGGCCGTCATGTTCAACCCTATACGACTGACAGATGGCAGGACCTTGGAACCAGTACATTAATCAGAATCTCTTGAGCAGTCTTAAACTTGTGTAGCTCAAATATAATTATTAATTTAATAAGCCAAAGCATCGAGACAAATCTGGCCTCACCTGACTATCTCCTCTCCTTGCTGAGTCACCGTAATCCGACCGACAAACCTGGAAAACACCAAAGGAGACATTAACTTAAAAGTTCACATGCACACAGGAAACCAGACTACTGGAAGATATCATGTAATTGAAGAACATCTAAGAAAGGCTCTTACATGTTCTTCAATAACGTGATTACTGTAAAAGCTTCGTTCACGTGCAGCTGGTCAGTAATCATATTTTTCCCCTGTTCTCTGACATATTTTAAATGTATTAGATTAATGCCTCTGCAGCCTCAGCCTGCACGCTTTTTGGAGCACTTGAACTAACAGAGCACTTAGAGAATATTGTAGACCTGAAATTCACTTTCAGTTTTACTTTAAATTATTACTATTAAAACAAGGGCGCATTATAACAAGTAAAGATCTTCCCTTTCATCCTGCTGCACTGCCGCCTAAGTGATACTCTCTGTTTAATAACCTTAAAGATGAATCGTATACAACCAGGTTTCTCCAGCTGAATACTAATAAGGTTTATCTTAATCCCTTAACCTGATTAAGGAAACCAGGATTCTGGATAATGAGATGTTAAAGAAATCAGATTATTGCAGAAAGCTGACAATAGCTGGGTTAGTTAAGTGCATTTAAACCCAGTGAGTGTAAAGAGAGACAGCGACCATGAGAGGGGGAGGGAGAAATACACTGCCTGATCTAAAAATACACTGATCGATCTTAGTGTAGCCAGCTGAGACGGACACAAGGAAGAGGGGTTGTTGAAGAGGTGATAAAGCCATTTCAACCCATCATCCATTTAATAACACATCTCTCACGTTTCTACCATGTATTAATCATAGCAGCTTCAGCAAGTGAGTTCTGGAGACTTCGAGGAGTCTTTGGGGATCCCAGATAATCAAGTGAGTCAAAAGAATCTTCTACACTTTCAGTATGGAATTAACAATAAAAGCTAAAATAAAGTTGATCAGAATCTTAATTCATTATGTTGTTATTCATTTGACGGGGAGCATCAGTGTAAGGATTTTGAAAATTGATCAAATTTAACTTTTTACTTGTTGAAATCAAAAGAATGATCTGCAACAACAGAATTTGACCTTATGGCCTCAGTGTGGTACATTAAAAAATTATATTTTTAATATTATGACCTAAGAATTTTATAATGTTGTTGACAGTTGTCAGGGCATTAAAACCAATGATCTGTTGATTGACAAATCAGGCCTCCATAACAATGGCATAGCTGTGAGTTCTGAGAAAAAAATGTCTGAAATTGTAAACTGAAAGAAATTGTAACTTTAAAATCAAAAGTCTAATCAACTTGTCATTTTGGAGAGCACCTCTAGCTGGGAGTATCCTTTTTTATTGTATGTGACTTCACAGCGCACGTGTGTGTACACACAGGATCAGATTACCTGTACAGGTCAGCTTCCGGTTGTTGACACTCCACCACGGCCTGCAGAGCCTCCAGCTGAGACACCGACTGACACACTGCCGTCTCCGCCACAGAGTAGTGAGTCTACAAACATACACAACACAAAAATACAGTTAAATGCTGAAGTAAGGGATGCATTGTTTGAAACTGGACAAAGATTTTCAAACTAAAGGCAGTGCAAACAGATCTTCAGTTAGAACAAAACGCTTTGTATTTAACTGGTTTGGTCAGTTGCTGCTGCTCAGCAGGGGAGGAGGCAGCACCTCAACTGTTATCATGTCCTAACATGGAGGGCCAATGTGACATACAGGGTGTCCATAAAGTGTCTTTACAACTTAAAAAGATTATTACAAAAGCAAATGAACAGACAGACATTTGGAAATTATTACAAAATGAGGAGTAGATATTGAAGTTTTTTTTCCTCATTTAACATACCTTTACAAGGCATCAAGATCGTACCTGATTTCTGTCCATGTTTTATTCATAATATCTTCAACATAATCCCACAGAAGGAAGTATCTAAGATTGTTTCAATAAACCATGATTCACACTGGGCCTTCTCTTGAAGAGTAGCCATTTTTATAGGGGTTAATTTACCGCTACCTATTTCATCAGCAGGGTACATGCAATGTGACTTTGATAACCACTGAGTACATACAACAAATCTGATTAAGATATCTCATCAATTGCCTTTGTAATAAAAATTGTAAAGAGACTTTATGGACACTCTGTATATCACCTATTGAAGAACACCCGCAGCTAGAAGAATCACTGAATGTTTGAGTAAGACATGGAAGAGCAAAGCTGCAGTGTATCTGTCCTCCTATGAAAACCATCATAGTTAAGCCGTGAGATATATCAAACCCATGAGCAGCCAAGACTAGGTGACATTGTTACCTTCACTACTAGTAAGGAGAACATCCTGAAATGTATCCCTGTGTTGTCTCAATTTAAGAACACTCTTAGCTTTCTAACCCTTCGACCTTCTTTAACACACAAAATATACTCCAATAACACTGTAGCCACAGTATTTTTTTGGCAGGCTCGCTTTAAGCATTCGTACTGGAGGAAAAGGAGAAATGACATGAGTGATACTGCAGTATCACTGTAATATACAGAACAACATAAAAACAGCTGCAGCTGACAGCAATTTATAAAGATATTCAAAGATTTGTAGATTCTACAAACACATTTCTATTTTCCAACATGAAAAAACCCACCATGCTGTAATAAATAAGATCTAACAGAAGCAGCAGCATGTCATTAGAGAGGCAATTAGGCAACATAGCCTCTGGCAGGACTGCAGGAGAGGAGAGAAGAGGAGAAGAGGAGGAGAAGAGAAGAGAGGAGAGGAGAGGAGANGAGAAGAGAAGAGAAGAGAAGAGAAGAGAAGAGAAGAGAAGAGAAGAGAAGAGAAGAGGAGAGGAGAGGAGAGGAGAGGACTAAATTAAAGACAAACTTCCAAAAATATGTAAAGAATTTCCATGTAACAGCTTTCAATTGAATATAAATGATGCAATGCTTTTAAGCACACAGCGACACACCTTAAAGATACCCTGTGGAGTTTTAGAGCACTACAACAATGTCTTCATGGGTGGCACAAGGTTGCACACGCACGCAGACATGTTGATGCACGATTCACATTGTGCTGTTAGATTCACATGATTCCACTGAATGACAGTTGGTGGCAGTAACAAAAAAAAAAAACACAGCAATGTGCCAACAAAAGCACTGCAAGCTAAAAAATGTAAAAAAAACCAAACTGTTTTGTGTGTGTGTGTTTGTGTGTGTGTGAGACAGGAAAGGCAATAAACTTTTTATTTTTTTTTATTTTTCAGGCCTCAAGGACAAATTTCAACTTTTTTTTTGACTGAATGCAACATTTTTCTGCCAACACTTCACGGGACACCTTTAAGGCGGAGCAGTTGGCTTGTGGAGTTTGCAGCTTTTAATCACAGGATTGGTTGCGATTGTTCTACAAACTTGTTTACTCAATCAAATACTTGTTTGCGGCACAAATATTAGTGATAGTCTGTTAAAACCTGTGGAAGTGGAATTATTCAGTTTGGTTTAGACTAGGGGTAGTGGCTAGGTAGAGCATGCAGGAGGCAGGGCAAGAGACAAAGAGTAAATCTCAGCCAAGTAACCACTTCAATATTTGGTCATAAACAAGCAGTTCTGCCACTTTTCAGTGAATTCTTGATGATTTCGGCAAAAGTTTCCCAATGTTCATCATCTCGCCAGTTAGACATTTTCTTTGGCGTCTGTGTGAAAATGATGCTGCTTCCTCACCCTCAGTTGTTTCAGTCTTTTTCTGGTTTAACGTTGAGTCACATGATGGACATTTTATTAAGACACATCCACTCGCTCTCTGTGAATCTCCTGATGAAGTTCTGCTCTATTCACTCAATGGGACATTACACAGACTTTGTACTAGGGGGCTGGTAGGGTAAAGTCTGTTAAATGTCTGGTCCTGATTTGGATATTTGCGTTGTCACATACAGCTCCTCCGGGTAATAGTTCAGGGTTGCAGTGCATGTGTGAAAGAGGTTATATAGTCCCAAAGCCAGAAGACACACACACACAAACACACACACAGACCTTAAGGTTGGTCTCTCCATCGAGGCTGGCTGTGGTGATGTGACAGGTGCCATCTGCACGATCTGAGGACAGCAACGCCAGGTCAGCTGGGAATGTCTCATCTTTAGCCACACGAACAATATCCCCCACCTGGACTCAGGCAGAAAACACACACACATGAAGGTCAATACTGTTTAAGCTTTATACTAACTTACAGTTGTTCAACTTTTCTGAATTATCACTTTAATATAACTTATTTTTGTACAGGACCAAAGTGGAAAATCATTTATCAACTTAATATTTACAAATAAACCAATTAATCACAAATATAAAAAAATATAAATGTTTCCTTTTTGGTTTCTCTTTTTTTTTCCTCAAAGGAAACATGAAGCAGACTTATGCACAAAAAATAGCTCACTGCTGCTGACAGTATGTCTCCGGGCACTGACTGGGTAAACAATATCAACTGTGCTTGACAAGCTTGGGAGGTTTATTTACTGATTGACTAAAGGACACGTCATTTCAGTAACGTAATGTTGGCTCCAGACACACTTGTTACAGTGTCTCCGATCTCTGATGATTTGTGTGCTCTGCAATGTTCTGAGTTACAGGTGCAGACAGCAGATACCTTATCAGAGGAAAGGTAACAGCAAGACTTGAATACTGTGAATGCCACAGGTTCTTTGGGTTCTTGCAATGCTACATGAAACAGTTTTATTTTCATTGACAGAATTATCTTTCTATACATATACACTCTCGAGGATACCACTAGTACCAGGAATTTAACATCCAAGCTGAAGGCATTTATGGCTGTTGACTATGAGGTGTGAATAAGCTATTTTTAGCCATTTACCCATTACCAATTGCTTTGCTCTGGTAGAGGTAATGTCCTGTTCATAAACAAATCTTTGAACTGGAATAACTGGTATAATGAAGTTCCATCTTACCCTGATGTTCTTAGATCTTGTCTGGACCAGACTTCCACTGCGAACCACAAACACTGGAGCTCCATTTACCTCGTTGTCTGCCTTGTGTCTCAGCCAATCCTCGTAGCCCTGAAGAAGATATTTGTTCAGTAAACGGTCAGAGAAAGAATGGCCTACAGTGCATGCCTGTTTATGTGTAAGTATGCGCATACAGGTGTGTGTAAGCTGTATGTGGGTATGTAAAGTAAATCTCTTGGTCAACGAAAATATTGTCGACATCCATTTAGATTAAGTGGCTGGTGCTGACTGTTTTGTAACCTATAAGAAGACTTTTTTTTTTGCCTTTGTTTATCCCTGAGGGTGCAGGGATTTGTGCTTCCTTTATAGTTGTGTTGCACACTTGGCAAGTAAAAAACACACCCTGAATCAACTTAATATTTTTTAACATTGTGGCTGATGGAATTCAAAGGAATGGTTTATTCTTTATCTATCTATTTGAATTCAACTGAATACTAAAATAATATGACACAAGTTGGAAAGTAAACTACAACTGATCTAATGTAATGACACAGCATGCTAGTTTCCCATTTTTAGCCCATCAAAGAGGAAGTTACCATGTGCTTGTGTTCTCACCTGTTTAATGGCAGTTACTGTGATCACAAAGAAGAGAGGCAGGCCGCTGGTGACTGGGGAAGTTGGGGTGTCTATCATTAACTGAGAAGGAAAATACAGAGGCAGGTCAATAAATTGGCAGTGCAGTAAAAAAAAAAAAGAAAAAAAGAGACAGAGAGAGAGAGAGACAGAGAGAGAGAGAGAGAGAGAGAGATGGCAGAGACTAAAGTGGGTGTGTCGTGTTAGAGAGACAACAAGCGATAGTTCTCAACAACAGAGAGAAGTACTGGCTGATGTGTCAAACAGGAAACGTCTAGAACTTCCCTCAAAGGTTAACTGTCAGTACAAAACATACATACCACACACACAAACAAAACAATGGGACATTAAAAGCTTTTAAAGTCATAGTTACTGGAGCAGACATGTTTCCGCTTTCCCAAGTTTCACATTCAGAGGTTGACATAAATTTCTCCGAAATACTTTTTGGAGGGAAAAATGTGTCAGACATTTCCTTCTCCACAGATGTTAAAAAATTTGTGTTTTGTGTGTTTTCAGTGACTATTTTAAGGCATTTTTGCCTTTAT
>CAFUXE010000562.1:462098-483045 GCA_903364295.1 Serranus cabrilla | reverse complement strand
AGAGAGAGAGAGAGAGAGAGAGAGAGAGGCGGATATGGACTCAAACAGGGGACTTTGTGGTTTGATGTCGTGTGGTTAAATGGTGCCACCACCAGAAGGTCCTATATAAAACATGTTTTGCAGACTAGATTAGAATAGATAGGAGCTTGGTGCAATGTCCTCTTAGTTCATTACTTCCTGGATGGCTTTTATCATTTTTTTGCTTAAGATTGCAACAAGAGTGTAAGTATTGGCAGGAGCTGCTACTTCCTGGAAGTTGACAAAGAATATGAGCCATTGATTAATTTATTATCCTTAACCGCTTATCAGAACTTGGGTCATGGGGGGCTGGAGCCAATCCTAGCTGACATTGAGCAAGATAGGCTTCAAGATCTGGATACACTTTTAACATTGAAGACAAATGAGACCTAACCACACCCTCAAACTCTACTAGAACCCTCCATCCCAGCAGAGTAAAAACTGCAGAAGATGAGTCAGACCCGAAGGCGGCATGGCAAATTCAAACTTACAAATTACATTGGGGCTGTTGAAAGAAAATCTAACTCAAGTAGTGTACTTAAGTACAATTTTGAGGTACTTGTACCTTACTTCAGTATTACATTATATATTATTTACCCCACTACATTTTGTGGGAAATATTGTACATAAAAAATATGATCAATTTAAAGTGATTCAACATTTTTAATATTAAACCTCATAGCAGTATGTCAAGTAGTTCAAATGAGCCATATCCTCACAAAATGAAAACACTTCTTACATAAATGTATCAATGCAAATAATCCAATAATAGATTTCGAATATATAACAATGTGTTTGGGGCCATTCCACATAAAGAGTATTTTTACTTTTGATACTATTAAGTATATTTTGATGCTGGTACATTTGTAATTTTACTACTTTTACTTGGATAAAAGTAAAGTAATGGATCTGAATAGTTCTTTCACCACTGGTCTGATTGTTCTAGTGTGCAAAATTAGCTGCAGACCAACAGAGACTGAACACATTATCCCCTCCAGACTTTCGCCTGGCATAGATAAAAAATAAAAAAATAAAAAAAAACATCTAAAACTCTCTGAAACGTATAATTTACATGAACTATGAGTCCAAGACTTTACTTGGTTTGACAGAGGAAATGACAGCTCACAGCAGGTATCTAGGAATCAATCTAAGGCCATCTAAAAAGGGGAAAATTGACCATCTAAGAAAATGTCATGCTCACAAAGTCAAGATGAAAAGAAGCCATCCATTCAGTGGTTTGAGACTAAGCTGACTTCAGCTTCACTGACAAGTTGAGTGGGTGAAAAGAGAGCTTTTTTAGACAGAGTCAAGTCGATTGCTCTGGCTTCACTACACAGGCCCAAATAAATCAGGAGAAGGCTGAAAATTTGAAAGCCAAATCCTTCTTCAGCACAAACTGACTGATGCTAAGTGAAGGGCTAACGCCAAGGGATGGCTGTAAAGACACTCATATTACTTAATGTGTGGGTGTAATGTTTTAATACAGAGGCAGACCTGTTCCTCTGCTGGTCCCTAGAAGTCGGTGAGTCACTCATGCACGCAGAAACAGACACACGCAAACATTTTGTATTTAGGGCAAAAAATTGCTCTGTTCTCGTCACCATCTGAGAGGAGAACGAGTACCTTCAAAAAAGAATTGTGTGAATGCATGTGTTGGTAACATTACCTGTACAAGGAAGATAATGAGAAAATAGAAGTTGGCTATTCTTCTGAACTGCTCAAAGAGATTCTTGGGGACAAAATTCCAAACTGTGTACTGAAAGAGAAAGAAAACAGCACTTGGAAAAACAGTAAGAAAAAGCCTATAACACAGGGTATCTGTGGGTTTCAAAAAGCCATATCTGACTCTTTTAAACACTCATAAATGCTAGATAGAACTCCATTTAACAATAAGTAAAATAGAAAAAGCAAACAGATATATAAGGCAGTTAAAACTAGCCTATTTCTGACTATACAATAAACAAATGCATTAAGAAAATTAATAGCACGATTGATGAGGGATATTAAGGCAAGGTCACTTTTATAGCACATTTAAGCAGCAGGATAATTTAAATGCTTTACATAAAACAACAAACTCAAAAAACATCAACATAATATAAAATGACAATTACACACAATTGAAAACAGTCATTAAAAGCCAAGAAAAACAAAATAGGAAAAGAAATAATAATGATGCTGTGAACAGAAAAGTCTTCAACCTTGATTTATAAGAACTAAGAGTCGCAGCAGTTTTCTAGGAGTTTGTTTCAGATTTATGGTGCATGAAAACTGAATGCTGCTTCTCCATGTTTAAGTTTAATGGTTAAGTATATCAGACACAAAAAACATGCGTGTTAACTTGTCGTACTGATCCTGTCACTGCAATGCTGACGGAAATATAGACATTGGATAATGGAAGAATTAATAGTTGAGGTAATAATTTTTAGCTCTTCTGAATTTATTTGGACTATTTATTTAAATTTTTTACACTGCATATTGGTAGCACCAAATAAGATAAATATGGAGCATGGCAAAAGCAAATTGTGATTCTGAGATAAAAGTCTTCTGGTAAGTGGTGAATGAGTTTGCAACTGTGGTGGGTGTCATGTCTCCAGATTACTGCTGTTTAAAAGAGTGTTGCTTCACTCTCGTGTTTGAATTAATCACTTCCTGTGCGTGCTCTAGAAAGAATAGCTGATCAAAGAAAGAAAAAGTAAAAAATCTTTCTAGTGCACAACCTGCTTTCATCATACGAAGTTCCTGATGTGTTCCGCATGAGAACACAGCTTCACCCAGACTAATCTTGTTTTCTAAAAAATAACTACATATATTTAACTTGACCTCAGTGACAAGACGCTTTAATCAACTGCCTAATCAATGTCATCATCAATGCTGGTGGTGGGCAGAAGCTTCTTGGGATTATTTTCCTTTTTTCCAATCAAACTTCCAATTTATTAATCCCCTCACCAACACAGAGGTTGTTTTTTGTCTGAGTTGATCCTGTTATCAACAAATCATGCTTTACCCTTTATCACACTCCCACCACACTAGAGCTCCAAATTAATGTTTTAACATGGCCAGAAATCAATTATGAGTTTATGTATGAGGCACTTTTTCCATCAACAATGGATGCTATCACTGATCGAATATATAATATTAATATTATGTATTATATTAGTAAATTTTCCAAGAAAATAATTTCATTTCCTTTTATTCCATAAACAATGAGAACATTTGTTTTGTGAAAAATAACACATTCTCTCATTCTAACTGACTAGCATGAAATCCTGTAATGAAAACAACATGTGGAAAATTCCAATACTGGCTTAAGCAACATTTGGTACCTTGGACGAGATGATTCTGTTGTCAGCAAAGCGTTGTGGTATGTAGTGGCCATGCTGGGGGAAACGGTTAGCTACATAAACCGTCCTGGTGTCACTCTGATGAGGGGGGTCAAAGCCCTGAGGGAAAGGAGGATATACGAGAAGAGAGAGAGGGGATGGAAAACGGGGACAAACGGAAAATGTGGGGGAAAAGGAAGAAAAACAGGTTAATGCATAACAACTCTTAGTAAATCAACAGTAAGTATCTCACTATAAACAACCCCAGTTTATAATAAAGTTATTTTATTTCAAAGTTCAATGAGTAAGGTAAATGTTGATAAATGTTGACATCAGGTACACAAGTCTAGATCTGAAACAATTAGTTGATAAACTGATTAGCTGATCAACAAAAATAACAATTATTCTGTTTGGACGTTTTAATCACTCTTACAGTAAAAATGCACAATATTATCTGTGTGAACTGGTTTCTAAATATGGAATATTTGTGTTTTTTTCTCACTATAATTGTAAACTGAATATTTGGGAGTTTTGGAATGTTGGTTTTACAAAACAGCAGTTTCACCTTGGGCTTTAAGAAACGTATTAGTTATTGTCATTATTATTATAACATTTTGTGGGCAAAACAATTAATCAAGATCAATAATTTAAATATCTAAATCAATCTCTAGACTAGTGTTACAGAATGATCTATAACTCAGTGTTGCTATAAGTTCCATATTAATAAAAGACAAATATTTATATTGCCATTGTCACAACATTTTATGAATTTGCAGTAAATGAGACACTTGGCCACTATCATTATAAAGAATGCAACATTATGACCTGATTTTAAAGGGAGTTGTTATATATTGTTGGCATTAAGCAGAAGCAACTAACACCTGAAAGTCTACACCACACTAAAATCCACCTGGGGCAACATTTTGTAGCTTGTATTCAATGTGGTTTCAGTTAGTAGAGTTTCTATGGGCCATTATTTCATCAGGTGCAGCTGAGGTTTGTTGAGATACAAACACAAGTGTTACATGATACAAGTGCAGATGGTGGCATGTACTTGCAAGAGAAAGGAAATGGTAAAAACTGTTTGCTCGATTGTTGTATGTTTCAGTAGATTTCCATTCAAATGCAAATTGTTAAGTGGCCAGCCAGATAAGATCTCCAGCTGGTTAAAACATGTTTGACCAGTAAAGAGCTATTTTTCTGTTGATGCAAACTAATTAGAAGACAAATCTTAAATATTCACCCATTTAACAAAGACATTGTATACAAGAACCACTTTTAGGCAAAGCACATTATGCGAAATTTGGTATTATATCAAAAATGATACAAACATAAATTTGGTTAATATCAGAATATCAAACGTGCTGGTTAATATCAGACATGATCCACTCATCTGCAGAACTAAAACAAAGAGGTGCACTTTTTACTTCATCCTCTTGCTTAGTTCTAACATCATTTCCTTGCACTGTCCTGTGTGTCACCCTCGACTCGACTGCTCAGACGGTTAAGACAAGTGCTTAAAACCATTTGCAAATGTTCTATGACGTAGGTCCAACACACACCCATACGCACACACAGAGGAATGTATCCAGGCCACGTCACTCGCTCCCACACAGATTCACCTCTGTTCAGGGACACATGTAAACCATTACTGCCTTTCTGTTTCACTCTCTCAAGCCCTCTATCTGCTGCCGCTTTCTTGTTTCTTGCTTTCTTGTTTATTAAACAAATGCAGCACACTGAGACTGAGCGACGACAGCATGAATGTTAGCCTGTTGCATTTTTTCACATATTGAATTGACTTATTCATCTACATATACTAACTATTTCACTGGGGTCAATAAAATGCAGTACTTATGGTATCACAATAGCAATAGCAAGAATATCTTCCTCTCACTGATCTGCGGGAGCTTTTAGAGCTCTCTTAGCAGGGCTATTCTTTAATAAAATAAGGTCTAAAAAATGGACAGACTCTGTTGTATCTGGTAGGCTGACAAGTTTAAAATATGGCAGGGAGGAGTTATACAAACAGAAACCGACACAGTGAGCTGTTAGAGGAAGAGGTGAAACTGGCTCCAACTGTGGTTTGTGACTAGCAAATCTTCAATACGTCATCAAGGTAAACAGCACAGAGACCAAGCCACATATACGCTGAGCCACACCAGTCTAACAAGTGTACTGATCTAGCCAGTCATTGCAGCTTTTTTGCAACTTATTGTGAAACCCTGAAGTTCTGAGTAAATGAATGAGCCACTTCTCTATCCTGCAGTGTTAAACTGGTTTAAATAGTAGCCTAAAACAACATCAGAAGCCATGGGGAGTGACAGGTAACTATTTGTGAAAAGAGCTCAAGTTTTATCAGTTTGAAGAATGCCAGTTTAATTTTCCTTTTATGGGTCTTTGAACACACTATATATATATTTTTTGCTGTATACTCAACTGAGCAGGCAAACCATGAAAAGGCCTTATAGTGCATCACAAATACAGCTGCACATACAGTACTTTATTCATAGTTTAGAGTTTAACGCTTCAGGGAATTAAACTGTTTGCAACAGTACCACTGTTTGTTAACACTGGTTACATTTAAACAGACATTAAGCAACGAAGGATTTTAAATCAACCTATACGAAGCAGCAATTGCAGATACTGACGGGGCAGGAAGTGAGTCCTCACATCTAAGTAATTGTTGAGTCACTGCTATTGATCAATAAGCTATTAGATCCCTGCAGCAATTTTGTGCTTTTGTGCGGTAAAAGTATTACTTAATGCACCTAACATCGTTGCTGTGAGGAAACTTCACGGTGGTTGGTGGAGGAAGTAATTTCTTCTTCCCTGTCTCCACCCAGTTTTTCAGACAGTCTGAGGAGAAGATTCTAGCTCATCACCA
Source organism: Serranus cabrilla (assembly GCA_903364295.1). Classification (NCBI taxonomy): domain Eukaryota; kingdom Metazoa; phylum Chordata; class Actinopteri; order Perciformes; family Serranidae; genus Serranus; species Serranus cabrilla. The sequence goes on along the minus strand of CAFUXE010000562.1, from coordinate 476,820 downwards.
CATCAATCAACTGTCAGTTAACTTGCTTAATCATTAATATCTTTGCACACAGTAGCTTAAGTTCGCTCAACTGCTAGCTGAGTACAAACAAAACTGCCAGGTGATACTGGAAGATGCAGTGTTGTGAAATCAAAGGAAGCCATATATGCCGTGATTCTGACCACACTGCAGTGTCGCTTTAATAAAGTATTGTTTTCCATGTTTTAGTGTATGGCTAATCACACTTTGCACTGAACACATCCCACTGTTTTAAGAGTTTCTGGTTCGTCTTGCTGGACTAGCAAGTGAAAATACAGAAGACTGATTGCCTCGAGGGTCATTTCAAGTTCATAGGCTGGAACATGACCAGAGTTGGCTGATATGGCAACATGTTTCTATTGGCTAGCACAACCTCCACTGCTTTGCTCCAGTCTCTATCACCATGAGCAAAGATGTATACATAGTCAAGGTGATCCAACAGGCAAATGCCTGATGCAGCTATAATGTTTACCATGTTATAATACATATTAAATAACAATATGGACCATAATATCTCAGTTACGTCAAGCCAATTAGTTTAACCTGCACATAATGCCAATTACAAAACAAATCGCTGATCCAGATCTCTTACCATATATACACTTCTGCTGCACTACATCGACCAACAAATCCAAATATTTCATGATTTTTGGTTTTAGTTTCAAAATGTAATCCAGTGCAGGCTGTATTAGCTTGTGTAGATAATATGCATGTAGGTTAACGCCCTAAACTGATTTCAAGGTGTCAGGTTTAGGTTTTGGAACTGCCTTCAGTGAGAAACAACAGGCTCAGTAGAAGTGACTGAAAACTACATAGTACTGATGTCATATTTGGCTGACGGTGACAGATAAAATATCAGCAAGAAGTACTTTTAATCTAAGGTAATTCACACTCTTTCCAACTCCACATTTGTAATAATAAAAAAATAGGCATCACTCTCGTTTTCGCTCTGATACTAAAGTAATGGAAAGTATAATAAACATGACTGACTGTACAGCAAAGATTTAAATGTGGCTTTCTTTTAAACAGTCTGTGCAGATGAAACCAGACTTTTAATTTTTTACCCTGACTCTCATGACCCCATCAATTTGTAGGCTGACAGGTAATTATTCCCTGCATACAGCCTACAAGTCCCACGGTGCCTTGGGGGAATCATTGCCTTGAACAATGGCTGGGTGGGCGACAGACTAATACATCACCACCAGCAACGCACTGAGTCGTATCATAGACTAAGAGCCATTTAATCAAATGCCTAATCAGAGATGGAAAGTAGGAGAGGGCCACATAAAGAGCAATTGGTAAAGAGAAAAAGAGCTGCAACACAAAGACGAAGAGCCAAAGCAATAGACTGTCTGTAATCGGATGCAGTAGGTGCTGCTTTTGACTGTATTACTTGTGACAACAGCAAACAACATGACTACAGGCATGCCAAAAAGATATCTAACAACATGTGGCAACAAATGAGTAGCCTGAAGCAGAACTACAGATGATAAGGAACTTTACAATTGTATTAAGGGTGGCATGGGCTAGTTCATTATCCAATGTTTTACTGCTTTATTACGGTGGATTATTGGGATTGCTGAAGAATGAGACTGTAAAAGTGTCAAATATTCTGTTAGCTTAACAGGCTAAATTGCATGTGTAATCTTAAAAATACCAACTGACATTTATTCACATAACACTTCTTTCATCATACAGCTATAGGGTTATTGTCATGTCACTCTGGCAAAAAAAACTTGCAGAGAGCATATCATAACCTCTTGTTTTGTTTTTCAAAATACCATCATGAAAGCAGCCATTGCTTGCAACTGCAATACCAAGCAATAAGTATTTTTGAAATTCCTCTCTCTTGGTGCACTAAAGCAGTTTCCAAACTCCTATATGAGTTGTATTAAATCATTCAGGACAGAAGCTTTATGTTAGCAAAGCATGCCATAGGGGAAGTCTAACCCAAAACACAAACACTAATAATGTATCACTAAAGTTATGAAATGACAATATGAATTTTGATGTTTCTTGCATTAAAAAAAACACAACTGAGATGTCCTGAATATGTAAGTTTAATTTTATAACGTGGGAATTACACTGGAGTTTAAAAAAAAATCTACTAAAAAACCTTATATTCTTTTGAAAATGCTCATGAATAATATATACACTGCAGTTTGGGAGAAATACTGGCAAGCACAAAAGTTACCATGTCAGACTTGCAGAATAGGATGTCAGAGGGTTTTCCATCTTGTGAACATTGCTTGCACTGTAATTATAGTAAGTCCTTATGATGTTAATGCATGACCATGATGTCAGCACTGCTGATGGAAGAAGACGGACATTAAAAGTTTGTCCCACTGCCAATTAGGACTCTCCCACCTTCTTAACCTCCTTACGCTTCACTGTCACCAAAGAGAAACTGATAAGGAATATGTGAGGGAATAAACACCGCTGCAGTACTTTCCAGCTGATATAAAGGTCAGACAAATGCCCTCACACAAACTTTTTCATTAGGTCAGTTGCATTTTAATTACACTTTTAATTAACTACTAGGGTCAATTATATGGGATGGGTCAGATGAACAGTGCTATCTCGAATTAGGAGGAAGCTACCATTTTTATAGAGTCATGTCAAATTTTTCACTGAATGGTTCGGCTTGACTCTTTCTTGACTCAAATAACTTTTGGTACTCTTCTGTATTTTGTTTTCCACTGTGGATAATACCCCTTAGTGTAGACAGAATTCCCCAAAGAGAATCTGCATCAAACTGCAGTGACATAATCTTCAATGTTACTCCTGCTGAATCCATTAATCTGCACCCAAACAGAACAACGTCTGCTCTTTGCCAGCTGTACCCCATAAAATTGGTGGTTTGTGTATGATGTCTCTTGTTGTGCAGATGACAATTCTACCCGTCAGTGCTCTCAAGTGATTTAACTCCACCTAGATTGCTACCAGGAACTATCCAAAACTTTTGCTAATAAAAAAACTAAAAAAAGCAAATGAGTTGAGTAGAGTCGTGACGTACAGTGGATATGTGGCACAACTCTCTGGTGGTACTCTTTTAAAAGAGGGTCAAAAGTATTAACCTGTAAAAGCTGGAAGAACATTTTTTGTACAGTCTGACAAACCTCGCATTCGAGCAAGTCACTTTAACCCAACCTAAAGTACAGGCTGTACTCAGGGACAGTGTGATGGGAACTCAGAAACACCTTAACATTGATTAAACTCAGTATCTGTTTCTACATCAACAGTTTGACCAATGTGTGACAAATCTCAGAAAATGCACTCATTCATGCATTCACCATGGCATTCCCCACTCACATGCTCACACAGCCTACTTCCAGTCACACCAGTCTCATTAGTACTGTAAATCTAAAGTTTTTTCCATATGTCACTTAGACAAATAGATGTGACTAAAAAATATGCCATTCCAGCATGATTGAAACACGCAGCATCCATTCCTCCAGCATAATTCAAAACTCACTTTATTTATTATGCCCTTTGTATCTCACGCTCTGTATTGGAGACAATAAAACCTTAGGCAGGGCTCATTTGTTTCACATGAACCACTAGTCGTTACACCTGTGCCTTTGCCCAACAAGGTGTCACCCCACAGCCCTGTTTGTAGGCAAACAACAGGTGATTACAGCAAATACAGGATAGTCTCCGACCATATGTTATAATTTAAAGAACATTAACATTAAATGTTAGCCAACGCGTAAAGATTGAGACTTAGACATGAATTAAAACAGCAATGGGCATGTCAAAGGGTGCTATAAGAAAGAGGCTAGCACAGGTTGTTATGCTCGTGATTTAAAACTAAAACCTAGCCAGCTGTTTAGTTAAGTTTTCGGCTCCCTTGATGCTAATAAATAATTCATTGTGAGTTAAGAGCTGTGTGTGGTAGCAAATGTTTCGAGTTCACGCCACATTAAGTGGAGTTCGGAACGGTGTTTAACTTTGCCAAGTTTAAGACTGTTAGCCACCTAGCTAGCGTTAACTCTCCGTTGTGTTTATATAAAGGCAAACGATTCTTCTGAGGGTTAAAATGGTTCCAAACTTAAAATAAACTTCTGTTTGAAGTAAACCCCGGTCTGTTTGTTGGTTAAAGTTAGGTTTAAACTTGCTTAGTAAAACATTACGAGCTAATAACGGCTGCTAATTAGGAAGGTAGCTAACATTACCTACACCTGACTGTCATCACTGAGAGACACACGACAATGTTTTGGACAACACCTAATTGGCTAGGTTAGCTTGCTAAATGTTATCAAAATAAAGTTTACACAGCTTGCCATGAACTAAAATATATCAGGCGACTACTGTTGTGAGCTAATACGTGCTAGCGTTATGAGAAAGGTAGGAGAGCAGGTTTACCAGCTGTTGTCGTATCCACCGTAGCATCCTTAACAAATACGTTACGAAGTAGCCTGCACAGCCGCTAGCCCAGCGCTAGCAACTAGCTACTCCAACAAAACCGTCCCGAACCATAAATATTTCCCCCCAAAGGCGGCTCTTCTCGGTCGCATTACGCGACACATTTATGCGGCGCAACCGTGCAAAGTATTAAATCCAGTCTTTCCCATTCTGCGGCTAATGTCAGACAAATGATCCCCGGTAAAAAGTGACAGACGACTGGCCACGGAGTCCCAGCGAGCAACACTACATCTCTGCTCTGCCACGATCAGTTTTCCCCTGCCAGCACACAGCTCTGTGCAGACACTGGCTGCTCTCTGGCGGCCTCGCAACGCCCCCTACCTGTCTGCATGCACAAATTATTAGATGGATGGACGAACGGACGGACGGACAGACAGACAGACAGACAGACAGATAGATAGACTATACATAAAACTATGAGAATCATGTTTTTTCACATAAAAAACATAAACCAACTTAAAGCGCTAAGAGAGTTAAACAAACAATTCAAAGGCAGCAAAATAATAGTGAAATTGGAAGTAGAAAAGGGGAATTATTATTATTATTATCATTATTATTATTATTATATGTTATATATTATTAGATACAATATTATCATTATTATAGATATGATGCTTCAATTTCACGTTCTTTGTAATGTTCATGCCGACTCAGTATCACACTGTCATGATTTACTAGGACACTTGAATAAAACAGGGCCATCAATAATGTTATTAGTAACATTTGAACTTTTTTTATACTAGGAAGTAAATATGCTGCGGTGATATAGAGGTATCTTAAAGTACCATCTTTAAAAGGGGCCTTGAGTAAAAAATCTATTTTTAAGACCTTTGTGCTAATCCGAAAGCTCTTTTTTTTCTAGGTCTCCTTGCAAGTCCTGGCCATGGCTACAACAGGACAATTCAAGTCTTGAATGATAGTTATGCCGCACATCAGACATCAGTATAACCATTGTTGTAACACTTATTCATGTTAAAGTTTGTCCTCTTCAAACTGTACTGAATGGCCCTCAACAAATACATATCACTGCATATAGTGCAGTTTCACTGCTGCAGTGTTCACTGCATTGCAAACTGCTACTGTATACACCAAATAGTGATAATGCTAGGCTCTGAGTCATATCTACATTGCTTACTAGGCACTTTTTAAAATTGTTGAATATTCTTTGACATAAAGCCAAGAGACTGGAGACATAAAGTGGATTTGCTTACTTCAAATAGTTTTAGATATCTTAAGCCAGAGGGAGTTTATTTCTCATCTCCCACAGAAAGCTCTTACTGAGCATGAGCTGAGAAGCTTGTCTTTTTCACATTAATTCATGGCCCCTTGCTCATTCAAGTCTTCTTGTTTCCTTTGACTAATTGTGTGGCTCATTTCAGATGGAAACATTTGAAACACAATCATATAGAAGTAGAGATAAAATGATACTCCTATAAGGATTTTCTTTAAGGTGGATAAGGCATCCCTTTTTCTAGCGTTGTTTTCCAGTCCCTCTGTTCTTCCAGACTTTTCTCTTATAAAGCATCTCACATAAAGTGAGGTCATCCTTGTATTAGTGGCTCTCTCCAAGTGATGAATCTATTCCTGTCTCCTCCCTCCTCTGAGACTTGGCTGCAGCACACCACAATCTGTCAATACTGTATGGACAACACATTTGACCATACAGGGAGGATGAGAAATGCTCAGACTTTTGAATATTTAGTATATTCAGTAAGTATATGGAAAGGTTTGGCTGCGCTGTGTGCTTTCTAAATTGATTCAATATTCTGTATATGACTGAAAACGCTGGAGTGATGTTGAAGTGATCAATGCACATGATAACGATCCAGTGAAATCAATGTGTACCAGCAGCTGGAGCAGAATAGCTGCAGCTGCCCAGCAATTAAGACGTTCCTTCCTTCTGGCCTCCTGAATGAAAAAGTGAATCATCCACATGTATTTGCATGTATTCTGCATTGTACTAATACTCACGTTTGTTCCTTGGAGTGCTTGTGTGACTCAGCTCACTATCCTACTGGCCTCTGCATCATAAAAGCCTTTTCAAAAACTAGTGAAAAAACAGTGAAGCTAAGCCAAACACCACCAACATGCATTTATCTCCAGGATTAAAACAGCTTTACGGCCACTCTGTGAGTCAGCAGAGTGAGGCACTGACTTTGCCACCGTGTTTGCAACATTTTAGGTTCAAGTCCCACTCGTCTACAACATAAAATAGCCAGTGTCATGTACCTTTCTGTATGTTTTTTTTATATCGGTATATCCAGCAAAAGCAAAAATGTCACACGCTCGTCTCAAAAATACAGCTTTACTCTGCAAATCCTGTGAGTAATCCGCTATCTGTCTGTGTTTGTATGTGAGTCCTGAGCCCAGCGGTCCTGCCCATGTGACTGTCAGGGTAATCTCTAGGTTTCACTGAGTTACATAACGCCACTGCAGCAGCAACATCTGGGAGCTCCCACCTCACAGCTGGAGTGGATACAGTAAGCTCGTGTTTGATGTGAGAGAGTAGCAGGGAGTTCAGGATGTGCATGTTTCTGCTGTTCAGATGCAAATCTCACTTCTCTCAATGTTTTCAGAGATGGAGAAACACCTTCCTGATAAGACTGTGAACTCAGAAGTAATCTCTAAGAATTACAGCGTTACCAGGCAACTAAACATAGTGATGTTTTTTCTACTATACATATTATGCCCTCATAAAAAAACATCAACTTAATCCCTCTGTATGGAGTTAATGTAAAATATTCAATATCCCTTAAGCCATGCTCTTGTTTGCACTTTACAGATCCTCTCCCTATTTTTTATTTATGTATTAACAACACAATTTCATATACATAAAAGCTCTGTGAAGCATAGGTCAGATCATGTGCTGTGGTCACGCACAGTTGCTGCCAGCTGAAATGCTGTATGCTTAATGCACAGCTTTGTGTCTCAGACAGGAGACTGCGGGCCAGTGATCCATAATGCCCTTGATGTCTGTCATGAAAATGGATGACAAGGTACCAGATAACGTCTGGCTCCCTTCCCAGCTCTGTATTGAATTTAATTTCCGTTACACTGCAATCCTACAAGTGCTTGTGTCATATAAAAGCTGCTGCCCAACAGGTTGGAATTTTTCACCATACACCATAAATTTGTATTCAGGTGCAGTACTTCAGTGAATCTTTAATGCCTTGTGGATTTGATGACAGTAGACGCATTCATTATCAGTTTATATACAGAAATAAAATTCATTTAGAAAGGTGTGTAATTAATTATAATGCAGCCTGTGAAGCCTGCAATACAACATATTATGCTGCACATATCAGGATATTACCAGTGTCCCAGATAATATCTAAGCTCATACATCCATATCATCATTTTTGTTTTCCACAACATAAACTTTTTTATTAATAAAACCATTATTTAGCATAAACTTACAGATCTCTTACCTATGACAAAATATGTGGCAATCCTATGGCAAATCCCTGCACCATTACCATCCAAACTTGAATATACTGCATATGGTTTGATGCAAGAGGAGCCAACAAGATATGCTTATAAATAAATTATCAAATGCATTCAATAATTTTGCAAAATTATATCGGAAAAGGAACTGCACTTGTCTGATGGAATTCTGAATCCCGGCTGTCAATTCTGCGTGTCAGTATTGGACTGAGTTAATCCAGCAGGCCTGTTTAACCATGCTGTGGCTGATCCCCTCGGTAAATACACCAGCACTAAGTGGCTTTCAATCATTACCACCACAAGTATCTCTAATAGTACTAATAGGCTTAGGGCAAGTTCTCCCTCTCTGCCTAGACCCCCTATTTCTATGAAACGGTCGCTTGCTCGGGCTTTGGCTACCACTGTGTATGTGTGTATATTAGTGTCTGTCTTGTTGCATTAGCATGAACATCTGTCTCTCTGTGAGGACCTCCGGGGAGCCTGGCTGTAATGGTCGCTCTGCCTCTTAGGGAAATAGAAAAGAAATGGATAGGCTTTTAAACTGGATGGCTGAATCAATACCATTAATCTAGAATACATAAATAAATAAAACACCTACTTTCAAGTGTTTAAGGCATACAAAAGAAAGTTGTTTCGATGTAGATGTCTCCATATTGAACAATACACTTCAGAAAAGGTTAGCCGTGGGCATTCTGGGAATTTTTGACATTGCATTCATAACAATGATAATAAATGCATTGGTCTTTCTTTTTAATAATTTACCAAAGTAAAAGCTGTGGTGGGCATTTGAAAGGTGGTGTGAGTCTCCCTCTTAAGGACAAACTGAGGTGTTGCAGCTACTCAATTTACAGTGATACAATCTGTAAAACACATAAGACATTAAAAGCATTAACATTACATTCCAAAGCTGCTTTTTAGATATGTGTGCCAATGTTTGTGTTTATCTACTATATGTGGGTGCGTGACTCCTGCTTCTTCCTACAATCCCTGAAGGCAGTTGGTCACAACTGGGTGAATCACTGCGCCTCCACTACTTTGTGTGTATGTGTGTGGTTCACTGTCAAAGTATGTGCGTGTATGAGAGTGTGTATGTGTGGCCAGGTGGGTGGTATTGGGTTTCCTAAGGAGCTACTAATTCTTCACCTAACACCCTGACCTCCTTAGTCTGTGACCCGGAGAGACAGAGGGAGGGCAGCTCTTCATCCACTTCACTGGACCCGGTCATGGATGGCAAATCGTGTGCCTGTGTGAATGTCAACTGGATCACCGCTGAATGAACCTGAATCTTTATAAATAATCCACGCACAGTGCAGTGGGTTTTTCCTTTCGCTGGTGAGAGGCAGGAGAAAGTCAGTGCAGGGTTGTTCTCTCCAAGCAATACACAGAAAGAAAAACATGTTCTTAGGTTTAGAGAATGGTAGAGGAGGGAAAGTATGAGGGGAGGAGAAGTAGTTTTCTTTCCAAGCCCACAGCAAAAGTACTTAAAAGAAGAGGTTCGGGCAACAATTACATTTATTTCCCATTCCAAATATATACAGAAACACTTTTTCATAGTTTTTGAACAACCTTAAAAACAGAAGTCATGTAACATACCACCAGGCTGACATAATTATATTGAAATTACTAGGATATGTTAATTAAGTACAACAGTCCAGAGGGTTCCATTGTGTCCAATACTGTTTGCCACATCTCAGTAAACCCCCCAACATTGTCATGAAGAGTTAAGGTCAGCTTTTCCAGAGACAGAGAGAGAGAGATAGAGAGAGTATTCTCAGTACCTCCTTATACCAATCGTCCAGTGCAGGGGTGTCCTTAAAAATCCAGAAAATGAGAATAGTCTTGCTACACAGGTGACTCAAACAATCTGGTTGTTCCTTGCACTGTTCAATTTAGTTGCCAAAAATACACTGAGAGGTGACAAAAGTACAAAAGCAATAATGTTGGTGTAATGAAGAAGCTGTGGGAAGCATTAACAGAGTGACATCAGGAGGACAGGAGGACTCTCAAAACAAATAATGTTGATGCTCCAGCAAGAAATAACTAGGATCTGATCTTCCTCCCGATTCCCTTTCAATTTTATAATACCATTCATTATCAGTTTGTATATAGAAATCAAATAAATTCAGATATGTGTGTAATTTAATTGTAATGCAACCTATAAAGCTTGTAATGCAACACATTATGCCACATAAATCAGGATATTAGGATAATTCTGCATAATATCTAGGCTCATACATCCATGTCTTGACTAATTTGGCTTGTGGTTGTTTCTTGGACTGTCCAATTTAGTTGTCCAAAATACACTCATAGGTGACAAAAGAAAATATTTAAAGGCATATTTCTTGGTGTAATAAATGCTGTGGGAAGTTTTGTCTCAGTTCCCATACAATGCACCAGAAAAGGATTAATTTGCAGATAAAAAAGTGACATCAGGAGGATAATGGGGAGGATCTGTTGTTCAAAACAAATGGTGCTGTTGCTCCAGCTACAAGATATTACTACAATGATTTTGTCTGCCCTACTTATTTCCAATATTATAAAACCTAGAGGTCATATAATGTTAAATGAGCTTTCTCTGAATGCAGTACTTACTTGAAAATACTTCTTTTGTTGAGGTTTTCACTCCCTGTGGGTCGACCTGCAGGACATCGTCTCAATGAACATCAACCTGTGAAACAGGAGGATGCTTATAATTTGGAATGTGAAATGTTTTTGTTGCAAGCCACCCATATTCAAAAGTTTGAGAAGATTATAAGTTTACAGCAGCTTCTTTTTCAGCTCTTTTTCTCAGGTTTGCTCCGTTGCAACACATTCTAAATGCAGTTTGTTGTTCACCTAACAGATACTGAATCTCAGAGGTGACTCATGGTTTTTGGTGATTCAGTCTCCAGATACTTTGCCGTGCAGCAGCTGCTGCTGATCAGCCACCCACTGAGCACGCTCTCTATTTCATGTCACAAAGTTCCCTCTTGAGCAGGATGGTGAAGGTGTGTGTGTGTGTGTGTGTGTTTGTGTGGGAAGGGGCTGTCTGTGCTGTTCCACTTTTCCGATCTGCTTCATTTCTACCAGGACAAGCAGCTGCTTGAAAATGCAAACACTAGCCCCTCCATCATCCTGACACACACACAAGCACACACAGGGGGAATGGATGAAATCCTAATGATAGTGGTAATGACAGACATTTCATGCACAATCTTTAAAAATGTCATTGCTTCATATGTTTACAGGTTATATATTCATATGTTTGTATTGTATGTATGTATTGGATAGCCACAGAGAGAATGGAAAGGGGAGACAGAGGAGAAGACATGCAGAAAAGGGACCTCGGGCTGGACTCGAACCCGGGTGCACCGCAGCAAGGACTCAGCCTGAGTGGTAGGTGCTCTACCAGTTGCTTGTAGCTGCATCAACAAACACTTAAAATCACCCTTTTTGTGTTATTTTGTTGTTTTACACAACAAAAAAATATTTTTGTAAGAACATCCGAGCAGAGAAAACTATCAGTGTGAGGAAAGACACTGTTGTCTTCAGGGAGAACCTGCACACATTGAGGTGTCTAATTAACTGTGATAAAACCTCCAAAGTCGACCACACATCCATTCACTTCTTGATGAGGTGTGTGTGTGTTTTATGATGTTACTGTGGCAACACTTTAGCTCACAACGTGTGTCTGCCTGTGTGAATGCATGTGTGTGTTTGACGTTGCTTTGGTAACATTGGCCCCTGCTGACCTTGGCCTTTCCGGGCCCCTATCCTTCCTTGGCTCCCCAGCTTGATGCTGACTGAGCGGCAGCTGGCTTGGACTGGTGTGTCTTTATGAGTTCAGACATGCTCGGTGGCATCTGGTTTGTTTTAACAGACAGCTAGCTTAGCGCTAAGTTGTTTCTACTTATCCAGTGGTGGGAGAACTCAGATCCCTTAATGAAGGTAAATAATGAAGGTACATACTGCATTAAAGTCCTGCATTCATCATTTGAATCGATTCTAATTATGAAGGCATTTTCAGCAAAATGCACTCAAGTATCAAAAGTTAAAGTGTGCACAATTGTCTCTGGCTGTTGACAAGGCACTAACATGAAAGTAGCAATATATTACCAAAAGACCTATTAATAAGTATTCAGATCCTTTGCTTAAGTAAAAGTATTACTACCACACTGCAGAATTAATCCACTACAAGCAAAATCCTGCATTCAAAACTTACTTAAGTACAAATGCAAAATACACATCATCAAAATGTACCAGAAAACTAAAAGTACTCATTATGCAGAATGGTCCCACACACATTGATATATATATTCCAAATATATTATTGGAATAATAAAAAAAAGCTGCATCATCATTTTAAATTGATATTGTATCCTAAGCTGGCAGCTAAACACTTGCCTCTAAAATGTAGTGGAGCTGAAGTATAAAGTTACATAATAAAGATTTAAATCCTCAAGTAAAGTACAAGCAGTGGTGGAAGAAGTATTCAGATCCCTTACTAAAAGTACTAATACCAATTATTATTATTATTATTATTATTATTGTGAAGTTTAATTTAAAAAGAAGAAAGAGGTCTAAATACTTTAAATTGATCATATTTCTTCATGTTATCTTGACCTGAAAAGTAACTAAAGCTGTCAGTTAAATGTAATGGAGTGAAAGTAAAAAATTTACCTCTGAAATGAAGTGAAAAAGTATAAAGTTGCGTAAACGGAAATACTCAAAAAAGTACTTGCACTAAAATACTTGAGTAAATGTATTTAGTTACATTCCATCACTGCTGCCTCATGATTTAAAGTAAAATGTAACTATGGCTGCCACTGTAAATGAGTTACAAGTGTAATTTTCATCTGAGATGTGGAAGTAATAGTAAGCAGTGAAGCCCACACAGAGAAGACTCCAGAGTGCAAATAGTGAATTTTAGTATTGCAGAGACAGACTTTAAGAACTGCAATGATCTGTCAGTGCAGCTGCAGACTCTGAATGTTTGCAGAACTACTGGAACACTTTGGTCCTTGTTTCAAGAGAGTAAACCCGTGTGTGCGTGATGCAACGGCCACAGGTGTGCATGTGCAACTGTATGTGTGAATGTTATCAGGAGAACCTCTGGTTGAACTCTGATTGGATTGTGCAGATCCAAACTAAGACGAGTGCACGAGTGTGTGTCTGAAGGACTTAGCTAACATCAATCAAACCTGTTGAGCAAGACTTGCTGCATTTTCTGTTCCTACCTTCATCACAGTGTGTTAATGAAAACAAACAAAATGCTTTTCTTTCGTTAGCGTATATTCCATGCTGCAGTAATAGACTCATATATTTCCAACATCCTCTCTACCTTAGAGGCTTTTGCAGCCTGCATGCCTGAGGCAGTAAACCTGTCTGTCCATCAGCGATTATAAGCCTTCTAATAGTTCGCTCAGTTTAAATGACAGGCCTTTCATCTGCCTGTCTGCCCTCTCCAGCTACATGACTTTAATGGCCCTGACATCATGTAAGCCGGAGCAGCTGGCTGCATGTGTGCACGAGTGTGTGTAGGTGTGTGTGTGTGTGTAGATCAACAGGGAGTTGTTGGTACCTGCATGATGGTGTGGCTCTAATCCATGTTTGTTCTGCTCCAGCACCAGGGGAGAATGTCCCACACACACACATACGGCACACCTGCAGCCTCAAACACACACACACACACACACAGAACTCGAAAGGGTTGTTCCTCTACATTCATGCAGCATAAAAAAGTAGAAGTAGGTGAGTTTTACATCCTGTTTGTGCAGAAGTAGATATTTTATCATCAGAGGTGCTGATTTTGATCTTCAAGGGACGTGCTTGAATGTGGATCAGTGGCAACAATCTGTGTTTTCTAAGTATTACAATATACCATGGAAAAGTCAATATATTATAGTATTTTTATTATATGTTATGTTTTGAAGTAGATTTAATGCAATTTAATATACTTTGGTATCTAAGTTATATACTAATTTGAAAGGTACAACCTTAATACCAAAAAAGTTGGGACATTGTGTGAATGTAATGAAAACAGAATGCAAAGATTTTTTTTAAAACCTACATTCAGTTGAAAGACGATATATCTAATATTCATACTGATAAACTACTTTTGTTGTAAATAAATCCACCCATTCTATTTTTATTCACGCTTTGGAAATGTATGTTTTAATTGTAGTGTGATAAATTAAGCTAATGCATTCAATACATGTAAATAATTGTATTTATTTAATATTTAAATGTGTGTTTTAACTGATATGGAAGCTGCTGTTTGATACCAATATCACCAAAAAGAGAGATCATAAAAAAGTCTGAAAATTAAATAAATACATAAAAAATGCCCAAATTGTGTCGCCTCTGTGTTGCTGCTTGACTGTGTGTACTTTCCGTCTGACTCTGATGTCTGGGAATTGAGACGTACATACCAGTCAGTCAGTAGGCTAATCTAAGAGAGAGGCAGACAAGAGGGGCAGAGACCACCAACATAGTTACCAAGTCTATCTAAAACTGTGTGTGTGTGAGACAGAGAGCCGTTATCGCTCCACAGCTTTGATATGAGACGTGGTTTGAGCTGAAGTGGAAAGATTTGCACAGTTCGTTTCACAACTTCTCTTATCTGTGCTGACTGAAGTCAGGCCTGATACTACTTTAACTACTGCTACTGTGTGTGTGTGGAAGAGAAGCAGCATGTTCATGCACACACTCTATGTATGTGATTAAAAAGCCCTAAATGTAATTCTGATACTACTGGTGGTGCAGATGTTAATTAACAGTAATAATAATTGCACATTAAACTTGATCTCACTAGGTTTGCACATAAAATCCTGATCCTGTTTGCAGATTCCAAGCA
>CAFUXE010000562.1:416825-429151 GCA_903364295.1 Serranus cabrilla | reverse complement strand
CTTGTTACTGGACTGTTTCCGTGCAACTATCAAGTGAATTTTCCGCAAACTTTTGAAAAGTCCCAGAAAGTAAAATGTGAATTGGTCGTGCTTCCATCAGCTGAAGTTGAAGTTCATGAGAATAAATCGGTTAGATGGAAGATAGAAAGTAGACACGGAGTGAAACAGATTTATAGAGGGAAAAAGATGTTTTTTTCTTTAGTAAATCAAGCACTAAACAACTTGTCTGTGTCTCCATCTGTGGAGCTGAAATCTTCCAGCTCGGGCTGCAGTATTGGGTTTCCTGACATTAGCGGCCCCCGTGGCGGCTCCGAGGCTGCTGCTCTTTGAAGCTTCGGTGGTGCTGCTCCGGCTCATTTGGTAACAGGTTGGGAATGGGCCGCTGGCGAAAAATGAGACCCCGGTCGCCTTGGAAACAGGTCCCCCACCCACCTTCACAACTTGGTTTGGAGGGAACGTGCAGTGACATTTAGCCAGTTTCTCACCGGAGAGCCAACGACACACGGAGGGTTAACAGGTAAATAAACAAGATTAAACAGAGAGAGAAACTCTGTGAGCTCTAACGATGTCAGCCCAAAGGTGGATGAGCGTCTTTATGCGAGTATTTGTGTGAGCATTTGCTCATAAATGCCACAACAAATAATGCTTGACTCTCCTGTTAACACAGCAGATGTATAAGTTTAATCAATTTAAAGTTATCCTGAAGGTTTTACTTCACAAAGTGGAAAAACAGCTCCTGGCTTTAAGCTGGAAAGTCGTCAAGGTATTCTGTTACTCTCCTCACAAGGAAACCAGACCAGAATCAGGCTGGGCCCATTTTGGGTCCCGACCTGCAGTTCAAGAAACCTGGTTTTGGACAATTGGTTTCGGTGTAATGAGTTTGTCTTCACGGCGATACCCAGTCATTACTGGAAGGAGAAGGGGCTAAATGTTACAGAGTGTTTAATGCAACAGGCTTCTGCTAACCGACCAGCCAGCAGCAGGTATCAGTTTACTGCAGCTGGGAGGCTGACGGCACAGCTGCATCCTGGGAAGTGTAGTAAACATTTACTGTAAACTATATAACATACATCTCATCAGCCTCATTACCTCTGCCAAGGAGGGTATTTTTTTATTCTGTTTGTTTGTACTGGCTCCATTCTCATGAAACTTGGTGGAAGAGTGGAACATGGGCCGAGGAAGAACCCATTATATTTCAGAAAGGATCCAAATTAGGGAGCAGAAACAATCATTGTTTCAGTACTTTCATTAACATTGGGAGATGAATAAACGTGGTAAAATTACAAACTGGAAACTAATTGTCATTGTCAGCATCTCAAGGGCTTATCATTTAAGGTTGTATTAAAACCTAACCCCACCCTGAGAGTGGTGGATCCATCATATTAATAATTCCACCAAAAAATTGGACCAGTAGTTTTTTTTTCTTTTCTGCTGACAAATGGACAATGAACCAAGAAACAAACTATAAAGTATAAAAATGTGTGTGGAAATTAGATTAGAAAATAATACTGTTCCCTGTTTTTTAAAAACAGTACTTAAAATTTTAGTTTTACCAGAGACAAGATGACTTTGTGTTGATCACTGGGTTTTTTGACAGCAAAAATAACACACTGTGAGAGCACTGGGGAAATAACCACCTGTGTGAAACATCAGCTGATGATAAAATGATTTGAAGTCCAAGTATTTTCTGCGGCATAAAGGAGAAATTATGAGCTTGTTATTGACTCGCTGAAAGGACGGATACAAAATCCTTCCTTTAGCTGTTGCATTATTTGGTATTTTGTTTTATTTGCTCATTTTGCACAAGGTTATTAAGCACTACAGCTTGCATGCAGCAGCTGCCCGTGAAGTACTTCAGTCTGTGCTGCTCTGGGACTTTGTCCTTCAGATCTTTAGGTAAAATTAAGTTCTTGTGCAGTTTAAGCAGTTAATTATAGCCATAACTAATTATCAGCTGGCTGTGTCTTTCAGATGGGTAAAATTATAAGCAGGTCGTGGGCATAATCAGAAACTTTTTTTTTTTTCAGAAACAGCTTTTCCCAGCAGTAATCAAGCTGAGAGCAACCTGATGCAAAGTGTTTACATTTCTATAAGCTCTCACTGTCTCCCTCCCTCTTTATGGATCTCTCTTTATCATTCATAATCCTACTCTCTTCCTCTCTTCTCACCTGTTTTACCTCGTCCTCATGCATCCCTCGCTCTCTGTCTCCCTCTCTGTGCTGCTGATTAAGAACACAACCTGTTGTTGTCGCCACTCTTTCTTGATTACCTACTGCTATTTTTTTTATCCCTTCATCTTCCTCCTCCTCATCTCCATCTCTTTTTGGCCTAGCTGCTCGCTCAACCACACAGTGCGTGCATGTGTGTGTGTGTGTGTGTGTGCCGGTGCGTGGCGGCCTAACGAGTTTGATAGCTGTCACCTGATCTCGGTGATGAGGGTTGCTGTAGTAGCGAGAGGAGCGGGAGCGAGAGGAGAGTTAGGTTTCTCCGCTGTAATTAGTTTTCCCAGCCTCTAATTATACCAGACGGAATTACAAGCCTGATTGACTGTCATTTAAGCATTTTAATTCATGGAATTACCCTTTTTCTCTTTGAAAAAAAGAGGGAGAGTTGTTGTTTTGACAGGCAGGCGTGTTGGGATGGAATTGGCGGAGTGCGGACCATACCCATACATCCTGGCAGTTTTGACAGAGGTAAACACACTTTGTCAGAGGACAGCAAAGACACATACTGTATTACAGTGAGTTAAAATGAATATCCTGACACGCTGAGAGTCCAGACACTCATTTATGATAACAAAAACTTTAAAAGAGTGAGATAGAATGAGTAAAACTTGAGATGGATTTCATTCTTCTTCCCCTTCTCTCCTCTTAACCCTGGATGCTGTGTTGTTTTAACCCTCATCTTTAATTCATCCCGACCAAGCAGCCTGCACTCAGAGCAGATTAGAGAAGCCGAGAGGCGACGCACAGAGTCATTCGGTTTCTCTGCTGTTTATAATCTTGTTTTTCCTCTTTCCTCATTCAACATGAGAGGTTTCAATAAGCCTCTGGACACTTTATGTGCACTGCTCTCCTGTGTCAGCTTTTACTGTCTATAAAATATATGTTCTATGAACTTTTTGGACTGAATATTAGGGAGTGATTTGAAAGGTATTCTCTCCATTTTCTGTGTGAAGTTTTCACCGCTGAATGCACGGTTCTGTTCTTATCGTGGAGTGGTTCTTATGATATTCTTATGAAAATATGAAATGTTGCATTAAAGAAAATGTGAATTAGGAATGTTTCCATCAACTGGTTTAGAGCAAATAAACAAAGCTGCATGAATGCACTTTGGTCAGAAGATGGCAGTGTAATGTTTTGCTGTAGGCTGATCCTTCAGTAAACAGTAGAAGAAGAAGAAGAAGAAGAAGAAGAAATGTGCAAAAGAGAAAAAAACAACAACAAAAAAGAGGTTGCTGATCGGAGAACTTTGGCCACCCACAAGAAAATGGAGAGAAGTCTTCAGGAGTTTTGTTCAATGTGGCAACTCAGTCCTGCAAGTTAACTGTAGCAACATCAGGACTTATTCAGAAAAATCGTATGGCACATTCACTATTTTTCGAAAGAGACAAAAAGAACCTCAAACGAGTGTAAAAACTGTTATCCGCATTTTCGAAAGCTGTTGTTAGAAACACGAAAACTGTTGATACATGACCAAAGTTTTTTTTTACCCAACATCATGATTGCTTTAAACATCTTGTTAAAGCTGTAAGACTGTTATGTATAGCAACCACAGCCAGTTCCTTAAAATTAGGCACCAAAACCACAAGAACAGGGTTAGGCTTGAAATAAACAATAAAAGAACACTATTTTCACAACTTCCAACAATGGGACAGGAACACTGGTCTCCTGGTTGAAAGAACAGGGGTTTG
This sequence comes from Serranus cabrilla, assembly GCA_903364295.1. Taxonomy (NCBI): domain Eukaryota; kingdom Metazoa; phylum Chordata; class Actinopteri; order Perciformes; family Serranidae; genus Serranus; species Serranus cabrilla. Next base: position 425,238 of record CAFUXE010000562.1, on the reverse strand, counting down.
ACCGATCCACCATCACGCCCACCCACATGACAGGAGAATAACGTGGCTTTTACATACATGTAATGTGGTAAAATTGTGCATATTATGACAAACATTAAAAGAGGAATTCACAAGTTACCCAGCTTTACAATAGAGCAATTCCATTTAGCAACCAATGCTGTTTGTCCTCATGCTATCAGCGTTTATCAGTGTGAGGGCGCCCAGTCTGTAAGTCACACAGGAAGGAAGCACGGCTCCAGACTGCGTCTCTGTCACATCAGAATCAATACCAATCCCATGTCAGGAGGAAGGTTCAGCAGGAGTGACTTGACCTCAAGCCTGTTCTCTCTTCTTTTTGCGGCATGATTTGTTAATTCTCATCGTAAGAGTATTCATAAAATATTTCAACATAAGCCATTGAGGTCTCCTACTTTTTATTGTCTGAGAGTCAAGATCAATAATTTCCCCCTAACTTATGATATTACAAAGCTTCATCACCGGTCACAATTCCGTGGAACACCAACAAATTTCCTCGCATCACTTCTCATGAGGACAGCCTGAACTGTAAAGTGCTGATGAATCTCTGGGTGATGACAGGAAAAACTCCCCAAAAACAGAGATAAAAGGAAGAAACCTCAGGAAGAGCAAGTGAGAAGAGATGGTAGGACAAACAGTATTGACTCTTATTTCACCTGGTTCTGTTTGTTACTGTCTTTAGGCAAATCTGGTAACACTCGCCTTGTTACTGTATTAGTCTAATAGGTAAAAACACTTCCTCCATCACTGCTTCTGCTCTCTCAGGCCTGATGAAGCTGGAATATCGGCTAATGGACTTTGCTCTCATACTGTTCATCTGATATCCAACCAAAACAAACACACACACACACACACACGGTAATATGATCCTGTTCCTCATATCAGGTGTGATTCCCGTCAACACACTGAAGTGATAAATGAGTCAGCACCCAGTTTGTCTGCCTCTGTTTCCACACTGAATGTTCAGATAGAAAACTGCTCTCACATCAATAAACAAGGAGAAAATAATAAAGTTTCATATTTGTAACTGAACTTATTTTTGAAATTACAGCACTTCATGCTCCTCAACTTGTAAACTTTATAAATTTGTCATCATCTTCAGCTCCTTTCTCACTGGACAAAAAAAAAAAAGAAACGTCTGGCTTTTGTCTTTAGTGGCAAAGGTTTTGATCATCATTTTTTCAAATTACTCTGCAGGGTATTTATTAGCAGTGAATTAAAAATTTCACCCTGGTGGACACTCCAATTTAGTGTCTTCTTCAGCGTGTTGCAAATAGAAATTTGCATGGTTAGTGAAAATGTCATGGTGATAACTTTCTCATTTCAAAATTCCATCTGTCTCCTCCTCAAACATTGTTCTCAATAAATACAGAGTTTGATTGAATAAGTAACAGATATCAAAAAGTCAACAGTTTCACAGGTCTCCATGCAGCTTTCTACTGTTTACTAACTCTGTTTCCTTGTTTGAAAAACCCAAACATACCCACTCATTTTAGTGGAAAGGGTTTTATGCTCCTTTTACAGAAAAAATGTCACTTTCTTAAATCACATTATAAAGATTTCATTCTAAATAACAAAGAGAAGTTTAGTCGAGCCTTCCCACAATATTGATCATGGGATGTCACTTTTTAAATCATTTTTCATCCTTGTTGGCTTGATGTTTAACCCATATCTGGATCAACCAGCAGTCTGCATTTCCTGCGTGTGTGTGATATACATGTATAGGGTGTATGTGCTCATGCTGCTGTAGTGACCTGAGAACTCCCTGATCTCATTAATAATCCGGCTGACTGAACTGAGCGCGCTCCATAGAGCCATTCTCTTTCCTTTCCCCTTATTGTCTTTTGTTTCTGTCTTTTCCTCTTCTGTTTTTTCTTTTGTTCCTGTTCCTTCTGGTCTATTTTCTTCCCTCTCCGTCCTCATCATCCTGTCTTTCTTCTGTCTCTGCCTCGGCTGCTTATTTTCTCCACACATTTCTCGCTGTCTCGCTCTCTCTCCGTCCCCTATCTCTTTCTCAGTCTGTCTCTCGTTCACTCTCCCTGCAGACTTCTGCCTCTGATAGAGCAGCAGCCCCTCAACCGATTAACTCTGCAATCCCTTAATAACAATCTCATTCCCTCTATCCCTCCCTCCCTCCCTCCCTCTGTCTCTCTCTGAAGCCCTCCCAGTTCATTTGACCACTTTATTTCAACCTCCCATTCATGGGGCTCAGATCACACAAGGGGCTGCAATGACAGCACATTTATTAATTAATTGCATGTGTAATTGCTAAAATTAAGTTTTGGAAACTTGGTAATGATGTGAGGAATTACAGGGATGGAAGGAGGGGACGAGCTTTGAAGACAAGCCCCCTGAAGTTCTTTTGGGGATGGAGGGTGGGGGAGGCGCGGATGGATGGATAGAAAGGGAGAGATAGAAAAAGAAAGGAGGAGAGGAGTAATCCAGGAGGAGAGCCGCACTGTAGGGCTGATCAGAGCCCAGAGTTTTGTCTCTGGGCTAATCTTCTCTTCTGAAGTGGTGTCATGGCCGTCACTCCGCTCTTCCCGTCAGTCCGTCGGTCTGTCCGTCGCGCGGCAGCAAATTCCCCCATTGATTCAGACCGGGCCACTTTAATTAACTTCCTCCCTGAGATAATGGCTAGCTCAGAGGAATCTGCTCGCCGCGAAAAAACTCTGAGAAAAACTTTTCCCTACGTCTCCAGGATGGCTAAGGCGGCCCCTTCAGCGGCGGCGTAATTTATTTCTTTTTATTGTCAAGACTTTGTCCGAAAAATGAGATTTGAACATGAGTAGTGAATTGTTTATTGTCTGGGGTATTCGGGAGCAGATGTGGGTTCTGGGTCTCTCTGTGCCGAGACGATAGGAACAGACTCCATTATGTGTTGAGTGTGTAATTTCACTGGATGGACGCGCGGATGGGAAAAAACGTCCTTGGAGGGATAAATGGTTTATCAGACATGTGAACTGTTGAGAAGGAGAGCGAGAGAGAGGCGGAGAAAAGAAGGGAGAGCGGAAGAAAAGAGGTGTCAATAGTGCAGTTTATGCTCAGACGTATATTCATACCTCTGAAAGCAGTAAATCGGTGGAAAACAGAGTCCATACGTTTTGCACGTCAGAGGCCTCTCAGCTTACTTTTACCTTGTCACGTATTTAATGGCAGAGTGGAGCAGATGTTGATGGAAGGAACAAATAATAACTAACAACAATACACCATTCACTTGTTGCACAAAGTCAGTTCAAGTACATGCCCTCACATGTTTTTTTACTTTCATTGGGAACTTTGTATATTTCACGAGAAAAAACATCTATAAAGAATGTATTTCGGAATGTATGTGACAATGTTGTGTATGTGTGTGTGTGTGTGTGTGTGTGTGTACTGGGCCTTGTCCAGATATTTATTAGATATTAGAATGAGGTTTTTAGATTAATATTCCCTTATTAGTCCCACAACAGGGGGAGCAGCCAAACCATGACCCTAACTCAAATACAGCAATAAAAAGAAGATTTTATCCAATTACAACCCTGAAATATATAACTGGAAAGCTTTCTGACTGCTACCAAAAGAGCTGCTAGCTGAGATTACTTTAAACAACCATTCACTGTAAAGGTGTGTAAAGTACGGAGCTATTCATAAAACTTTTGGAGCTTTCGATTGTCAAGGTAGAAAATATGCAATGAAGTTATTATCAAATGCATTTGAATGCTTCAGACTCCCATCTAGTGACACTGCTGCCTCTATTCATCAATATAGCAAAGGAGCAACTGTACTGTAAGTGTAAACATGTGAAAAGTCAAGAGGGAAAGGTGAGACAAAAAAACACTGTTTTGGCCATGTCTGCCTGAAATATCACCTGATTTCTTTTTTGCTACTTTTTTATTTCACAACTCATTTCATAATGTACTTAGTGCGCTATGATACAATTGAAGCAATTCAAAGAACATACCCTAGTATAAGCATCACATATGTATAACACCTCATTTCTGATGCCTTGTCAAGGAGACAGACTGACATTAAAAGCCAAAAACTCCCTGACTACACAACAACACTGTAGACAGAGTTTGTGAAAATCTTCACCCTGGTCTGTTTTCAGTGATCTATGTTAATTGGCAATTAAAATTGCATGAAAAGCCAAAATGCCAGACAAACTTTGTTCATATTACCTGTGGCCTCAGTCTCTATCTCATTTCAGATATTTACTTTCCACTTTCCTTGGGCTCTCTCATCCTGCAGGGACTTTCAATGAAGTGGTGACAACAAAGTGACATTTCATCAGATCGGTGGCAGTGAATTAGCATTTTCCTGTAGTAGCATGTTGGGTTTAATGGTAACTTGACGTGAGCCACAGAGAGAGAGGAGAAGGGGAACTCACAGCACATTCTGTAGTGAACCACATTTTCATAGAGGTCATTGGTGCACACAAAAAGACAAGAACCAGCAACGGCTTCCTCCATAAAACTTTGCTAATTGTCTTTGTCAGCACACAATAGGCTGTGCTCAGTTGTGACTTAACTGCACTTTGCCCCCTGTGTCTTGGTTCATGTAATAAGCATCCATTATCATGCAAATAATCTCATTATACTTTTAAAAATCATCAGATACACTTGTTTTCAAGCAATGTGATATCTGCTTCTCAGAAAGGGAAATAATATTATTTTCCTCGACTTTGTGGTGCTGTACTAGCTGCAGGATTTCTATCAATTAATTTAGCAAAATCATATATTATTCTGAATTTCAGACAGTTCTGCCTAATGGGTAATTTTATGTTTGTACTGTTGAACTCTAACTAAAGTAAGATTTTCATTGCAGCACTGTAGAATATTTGCACACTGTAATATTGCTACTTTCATTCAAGTTAAAGATCCAAGTACTTCTTCCACCATCACTGGATATGACACAGAAATCTCCAACAGGAGCCGACCTGTAAATAAAGACTCAAGGGTTCAACCCTTTAACTGTTCCCGACCCCGCTGACCTGCAGATTAGATTACTCTGAACTACATGAAAATTTCTCAGGTGAGTCACTCTACTGTCACATAAGAAAGGGTTTGTTGTAACAGTAACATTGTGTATAAACAGCAGTACTGCTGAGCACATTTATATTCTCTTATAAACCACAAACCAACTGTGAACTGACAGTCAGACAGTGAAGTAAAATGGTTTCATCTTCCACTTTATAGTATCTAGTTTGAAGTTGCACTCCAGTGTCAGAGTCACAACGGAGAGCTAACAAGAAGCTCAAAATCGATGCAGCACAATCTTTTCTGTTCCACACATGCATCTTCCCTGTCAAACCTGTGACTACATTACCTACAATGCAGCTCAGCTGCTGACAGTTCAGACAGTTAGTTGGACATTAAAGAGAGATAATCATAGTGTGTAGAGATGAGGAGCAGGCTAAAAAAAAGTGTGTTATGTGTGCTATGTAACTCCACATCCACAGATTTTTTTCAAACTTGTAGTCTTCACCTGAGTCCATAAAACGTTTTTCACATGTACAGCAGTGTCTGACTACATTCAGATGAGTTACTTTTAACTTTCACTCAAATTATTTCAAACATGTACGTATCTTCAAGTTTCGCTAATCAATAAACAATATTAAAAATAGGTAAATATCTACTGTGATGTTAAAAGTGGCTGCGTACTCTTCAGCTCCCCTCAACTCTGGGGAGCATTTTAGTGTCTTTTAACTCACTGTTTTGGTGTCATGGCCTTTCAGTTTTCAGATTCAGTTTCACGGCTCTCAAATTCAGAAAAATATTTGATAGAGAAAAAGCTGAAGAGTTGGTCTGTATGCTACCTGTGCAGCACCAAACTGCAAAAGGATACAGATAAAAAATACTGTAGCAGCTAAAGAAGGGTGGAGACCAAAACAGAACAAAAAGGACACAAACCTAACTCAAAAAATGCCAAAAAACGTTACTAACACACGTTTAACCATTGCACAGGTACAATAACAGTGTCAAACATTTAGTGTCCCTTCCAAATAAATGTTATGTTCTCTATCTGTATTCATCTCACAGGGTGTTTCTGGTTTGTTGCTTGAATTGTCCAGCAGGCCGTAAAATGACCTCTGAGACAGACAGGTCTATATGAGGTTAATGATAGCCACAGTGTCGTTTTACTAGTGAGAGCAGGTCTGAAAGGTCCAAAACGACTGAACATCTCCTCATCTCCTCTACCTGTCTGCTTCCACTGAGAGGCACAAAGAGGGGGCAGCTAATCCATGTTGGTGTGGAGGGAGGAGGGGGGGAGGTAAACCCAGCCAGCCACTCCGATGTGAGGGCTTGTGATAGCGGAGACACTTGATCACATTTATCTGCAGTTTACACCTTCCTGTCTTGATCTCTGAGCTATACAGGGGATCGCCTTTCCTACTCAAAGAAAGAAAGCAAGCGAGCAAGCGAGGGTTGGGGGGCGGGAGGCGGAGGGGTGGATGGATGGAGGGAGAGAGAGAGAAAAGAGGCCAAGGCCCTCTGTGTGTGAATGCTGGTTGGGATTGTAAAGTGAGCTGAGCGATGACAGCTAAATGCGCTAATTTTCTACTGGGACTCTGGCTTTGTCTCACAGGGAGGGCTCGGGCACGGAGCTGTGACATCCAGGGACTGATTTTAAAAGATTTCAGTGATCCAGTTGCAAGTTTGGTGGATACATTTTGGTACAAAATGTTTGACAAACGATTGCTGTCTGGATTTGTAGACTGACAAGTCATATCCAGCCCTTCATCTGTTCATCAGTTCATTTAATCTTGAACGTTAGATTATAGATTTATGAATATAAAACATTCATATAAATATTCAAACACGGTCCTGATGTGTAAGGGAAAAAAGCTGTTGATTAAGCTGGTTAAACTAAAATCTCAACAGCGAGCACAAACAAACAAAAAACACACAGGTTAGTGTATGAAAGAGGACAGGTGTGTGAAAAGGTCAAATGTGTTACAGATGTCAGCAGCAGCAAAACATTTCTTGTCCTGTTTTCTTACTGTCCTTGAGTTTTTTTCCTTAAAATGAAATGTGACCATGTTGTGTCCTTAGGTTTGGATTTTTTTCATGTCACCTGTACAGAAGTTAAGTACGATGTGACCATGATTTGTTTACAAAAATCCTTCATTTTCACCTCATTTAACATGTACTTTTTATTTTGTATTTTTTTTGATGGATGCAAACTTGATTTAGAAAACAAATACAATAAATAAAATGTGTTGTGATATCATTTGAAACCACTTTTGCTTCTCGTGACTGGTGCACTTCCTTTAACGTAGCCCCTTTAAACTTAAAGATTTACAACTTGGCTTTAGGTGAATTACCACTAGATAAATAACCATCAATAAATAGCTGACAAACATATTTTTCATCAGTTGTTTTGGTTCACTGACTGAGACTACACTGAGTAAGAGTTAACTAAACAGTGAAAAGTGGATTCATAATTGCAGTAGTAACACTCCCTGACAAGAAAGGATCACAAAGCAACAGCACATTAAACTACACTGCTCTATACTTAGTGTATGTAAAGACATTCACACACACTAAGTATAGACCAGTATAGCCACAACAGTTTTCTACAGCAGCTGATTTCATGCAGCAGCAGTGTAAGCTTGTGAAGCTACAGTGCTAAATACATCAGGTAAAGAAAAGTCATTCTTAAGGTGACAGCTCATCACAAAATAAAAAATACATACTTTCCCCTTAAATTTAGCCCCTATTTATCAATTTAGATTGTGTTGGTGTGAGCTGAGTTGGAGATATCAGCCATAGAGACGCCCGCCTATTCTCCACTTTCTCTGTTCTTCACTGATTCTATGATACATGAAGGAAATAAAAAAGTAGTGAAAAGTGGAGAATGTAATCAACACTAAAAGCCTTTTTCTCACAAGGGCACCACAAAAATGCAGTGTGGGAATACAACAAATCTGCATGCAGATTATAACTATGCACACTGGGTGGGATTGCTTGGACATGTCACATACAGCGTCACATGACCTGATGTCCGTGAAGGCTGTTGAACCTGCTTCTGTTGCCTGTTTGCCTGGTCTGACACCGGTGGCTCTCCCTGAATGTTTGCTAACAGGCTTAGGCAAAAAATGTTTGTGAACATGTGCATGCTGATACGCTTTGCTTTGGGTAGCAGGCTAACTATGACCGATAACCTGGAGGTATGACATCAGTTCAAACACAGAAATACGCAAAGTCCAACTTCTGTCCGGACAAAATTTCCTCCACAGTAATGTATAGTAAGCATTTACAGGAAAAGCTGCTTTCATTTTGTATTCATTTCCTTTTTTGGCTTTTAACCTTTTGAGTCATGAACACAAAGATAGAGAAACTCGCATTGGACTGTGGTGAGGTTTAGAAAGGAGACGACATCTGAGGCGTGCACACACACACTACACACACACACA
>CAFUXE010000562.1:383766-402915 GCA_903364295.1 Serranus cabrilla | reverse complement strand
GTGTGTGTGTGTGTAAGTGAGACCTCTTAGCCAGAACTTGAGTGCTTCTGTCAGCTTTAACTGTCTCCAAAAGCACACAACTGTTTCATTAAAGAAAGACAGGAAGAGATAGACACAGACATCCCCCCTCCCGCTCTCTCTCTCTCTCTTTCTCTCAATGTTCCCTTTATCCCACTCTCCCTTCTATCTCTCTCTCTCCTCCTAACTGCTGTTTTGACAGCCATCATGGGCGTGGCTAACGGGCCTCCAAAAGAAATTTGTCTGTCGGTCAGTCTGTCTGTCTGTTTGTCAAATTTTAGGCTGATAAATTGTCGGGGGAGAGGGTGTGATGGTGCCTTGGACTCACCTAAATTCTCCTTTCAGCATCTCTCTCTCTCTCTCTCTCTCTCTCTTCCTTTCCCTGCTCACCTACTTTTCAATCTCTCCGACATGCATTAAAAGCAACTGAAGGGAAGAGCCACAATTTGAAAGATAAGAATTTTCATTTGAATATGAATACAAGTGGGTTTCATTTGTGTGTGCGTGTGTGTGTGTGTGTGTGTGTGTGCAGCAGGTATATTTTGGCGTGCTGGGAGCATCTTTTACAAGAGTTTTTTCTTTTGTATCAGCAGGGCATCTTCAGCCTATCAGAACAAGACAGCGACAGCTCGGATGCTTGGATGTTGTTGTCAGGTGAAGTGTTTACTCTGGCTCTGTGCCTGTAATCTTTGTCTGCCACGATGTCAAAGCGATGATGGAAAGACATGTCCTGAAGCATGACTCCAAATGAATGCTAATGCCGCTCTATATCTGTGCAGTGCGTGAACAGTTTGCAACATTACCAGGTGATAATATGTCAATATTCTGGTCACAGCTTGTTGTGGGAGGCCGAGAAAATCTCCAACCTCTGACCCCTGATATTGAGTCTGGTCCGCAGTTATTCTTCCTAAAGGTTTGAGGAATATAGACTAAAACTGTACAGTTTTTCCAGCAGTTTTCTATAAAAAGGTCAAAGGTCGATCTGAGCTTTGGAACGGTCTTAATATTTGGTTGGCTGACACTGTTTCTACTGCAACCTGACAACTCTCATCTTTTCACATAATACAGCTCTATTTTCAGTTTATTTTATTAGTTTTGCTTGTGTCTTTTAAGGTTACTTTAATCGTTAATGTAAATCTTGGATCATTTATTTGTAAATTTGTCTTTTAATTGTGTGATCGTAGTTTGCTGTTTTCTTATGTTGTTTTTGTGAATGGGAAGCACTTTGTACTTTTGTAAATATTAGTATGGTTATTATTATCAGTGGTATCATTGTCTGCAGATAAATTGTCAAGTCAAGCTCAAAAACATAACAGCATATCTTTTCAGCAGATTCAGGAGGAGGTATGGTGTGATAAAGTAACCCAAGTGTCTTCATCATTATTAATTCATTTGTTATATGGATGTAAGTTCAGACCCTGCAGGCTTTGCACATGTGAGGGTAAGAAAGACGGAGATGTTGTGAGCAAAGACGGATGATTGTACATTACACAGCTCTGATTTAACCAAATCTAACTGGCTTCACTAAGGTTAACCACAAAAACCATGAACAATTCTGACTCTTCTGCTTTTATAGATATGTCAATGTATTATATTCTCAATACTGCGGAATGTATCATAGTGTGTAGATAAATACATTTCCCATTATTGGTCGGTCATTTATTGACTGATATATTTTGCATCTCTCCTTTAAAGCGCAGTCGACCGTGCATGTGCCCAATTTCCACTGAATCCACTGTAGCGGCAAAATCAGAGCATATTTCTACTTCTGATCTATAAATCTTTCCGAAATCATTTCATATCCTTTCCAAAACTGCTCTGGTCATCTCTCCCATGTTGCTACCTGCCAAACATACTTTTGAAAGGTTTTGAATGCTTTTTCAAGGACCCTGACAAATTGAAATTCTGCCCACCTGTGCAACAGAAACTAGCAATAAAATATAATTCTCTTCTCCTCCGTGCCACATCTGTATCCTCACGTCTCCCCTCCGTTCATCAGCCTTCTCCATTAGAGCTAAAGGTGTTGGGCTTCTGTCTATATTCTCCACGTTGAGAGACATGTTTCTGCTGATTAATTGCTGTCTGATCGCTGCTGTTGCTGCTCCCTGCTAATTTCTCTCTCCCTGGGTTTTTACAGCCTGCGGCGGCCTGGGTGTGAGGGTTTCTAACGGTAATTGTGCGGTATTTGTTGCTAATAGGATAATAATTGGAGCAGGTGCAGATAGCTGGGTGGTTATTGGGCCTGGTGAGGAGAGATGGAGTTTGGCACCACGCCAGGGACGCCCGCTGTGCAGCACGACGACGCCGACACGTAAAAACACACTTTAAAAACCAGAGTGCCACAGAGGGAGGGCAATTATTATGCTCTGCTTTTTTTATCTTCCCCATCCAGCTCTATCTGTCTCTTTGGAAACCTTGCATTTTTTTCGTAAATCTGTGTTTTCATGAATTTGTCCATAACTTTATCTGTTTTCTCTCTCCCTACATACTTCTCTCTGTTAGTTCTTTTCGGATACAACCACGGAGATATGCACCAGAAATGAATTGCAAGACTTAATTTGGAAATGTTGCTCTTGGATCGGGTTTTATAAACACACATTCAAACAATTTGTTGTCAACTGACTGCGTGTTCCTCTGTTCATTATTTTACGCTGCAACTGGGGCCAGGTTTTAACACAATTGTCAGTTTTTTTTTGTTCATGTGACAAAAACTAAACTAAATGACAGCTGAAAAGATCCGACCACAGAGGGAGGCCACAGGATGCACAAAAGCTTCAGAAACAACAAGTAAGTTGGGCCTTGTGTTAATATATTTTTTTGTCAAACCTTTGCCTCCAAGGTGAGGAATCCACCTTCAAGTATGGAGCTAATACAATTTTCTATTTTCCCTTTCGGGAGGCCTCGATACTGAGTGCACTTACTTGTTTGAGGCAATTTTTAAAAAATACAAATCTGTGTCTCTATTACTTTCTGAATCACAATGACAGAGTGCAGCATTATACATGTAACAAATCCCTATAAAGCAATCTACATGAAACCAACTAATGTGACTTCCAATACGAGTCCCACACAGAGCAAAAACACAGAAACAAGGACCTCCAAATCCCACAGTGCATCTCTCTCCATCCACATCTGACCTAATGCTATTTGGACACTTTCTTCCTAGAGAACGTTTCCCATTAACAAACTCTGCAGATTTGGATTGTTTTGTTGTCAGCTCAATTAATAGATTTAATGTCACTGACTTCATCTAAGAGATGACATCATCATTTAAATGCACATCATCAAACAATTACAGAAACAGTCATGTCACTCTGATGGTTTAATCTGTTATTCAGTAAGAAAACCAGGACTCTACAAGCACTATATGTAAGACAAATAGCTCAGCAGTTAGTGCATTATGATTGTTTCTGCACATTATGTACGTACCCCAGCCTGATATCACCTCATGGAGAATAAATAAGATGCCAATTTCTTATGCCATTTTGTGTTTTATCACTAAGCACCTTTTTTGCATGTCATTTCAAGTGACATGTTCCAGTGTGTTCCAAAAGTCAAGTGACCTAGTATAAAGAGCGAGAAAGTCCACACAGTGGGGAGGTCAGGGTGCATTGATGGATCTCACAAACACACATGGATTTCACCCAGGGGACCACTATTCATGTCCTATGTGAAACACAAAGTCAATGCTGACGTATTTACGTAACTTAATGTAACAAACATACTGAAATAACCTTGATCTTTTCTTAAACATAACCAAGAACTTTTGTTTGAATTAAAACATTTACCACATTTAATACTGTGTATCTAAATGTTAAGAATCACGGCGAGGATTTAAATGACACATGAAAAGCTTAAAAAGTGTAGCCATGACACACCAATCTTTCTTTAAGATGGCATGCTATGAACACACCTTGCCATGAGATCAAAACTCAACATCAATCATAGACTGAATCATTCATTCATTTTCTGTAACCGCTTATCCGGGTTAGCCCGGGTCAAGGGGGGCTGGAGCCGATCCCAGCTGCTTTGGGCGAGAGGCGGGTTACACCCTGACTGTGGGAGGAAGCCGGAGTACCCGGAGAGAACCCACACACAGAAGGGCCGCAGGTCGGGATCGAACCGGTAACCCTCTTGCTGTGAGGCAAGTGCGAGTGCTAACCACTACACCGCCGTGTGGCCTAGACTGAATCAATTAGTGTTAAAGATTTGTTCAGTAACACCTTTGTAAAGGACCCCCAAAAGGATGTTGGACCGTGGAGTTGTGCTTATTTATTAGTAATCAAGTGCATATGTCAAAGGTCAATGATAGCAACATATATCAGTTTACTGTGGCTGTTATTATCTAACAGTATTATGCTAACCAGTGGACATTTAAGTAACATAGAAATGAAATGATCACATGTTGTTCTGGGGGGATTTCTATATCTCCTTACAGTTCTCAGACTGAAAGAAAAACAGCAGATGTATTCCACACAGTAGGTGACCCTGAGATGCTGATAAATATTAACTGTGTGGTTTCCAAACGGAAAACTGCTGCTGCTGCAGTCAGAAAAGTTAGCGTTGCTGCCAAGACTATAATGTCAGACACCTGCTTTTCAAAATTATTTACGATACTTTTCCTGCCTCAAGGTCTCCTGGATGCAAAATGAAAAGCGGAGAGGAAACTGACTTTGTCTAATTTCCAACATGGGGGGAAAAATCCATCTGTGAAAGTGCTGAGTAACACCTCTAACCCTCCGCACCAAAGCAAAGCTGCAGTTATGATTAAAGCGAGAGACGTCTCCTCGCTAAGGTCATGCTTTCAAAAAGCGAGCCGCCATATTTGGGCAGCAACAGTATTGTTGTGATCACCCCTCCCCTCGCTCCCCTCTGAGACTTCTCAGCCTTGAATATGGTGATGATATTAATACTAATCGTAATATAGCCGGTGATAGATATAGGCTCTGTCGCTTTGAACTGTAAATGGGTTGTGTTTGGGGGAAGAGAGGCGATTAAGAGGCGCGAGACGGTATAAGATGGTAAATCTGGGGAAGCAGAGGCGTTCCAGCCCCCCCACCATAAACAAATAATCCAGCGCTGCTTCTCAAACCCCCCTATGCCATCTCAAATCAGTTTGGATTAGGACAGAATACAGGGATGTTCCCTTTAATGTCACACAGAGAGAGAGGGTGCATCTTCCTCTCTCCCCCCTCCGCCCGCCTCTCCTCTCCGCGATGCGCTGTGTTTAGCCCTGCTTAGCCAAATGAGCTCCTAATAAATGCAGCGCTGAGCCCGTCTGCTGAGGAGTCGCTTATAATTGGAGGGCTTTCTCCTTCGCTTTGGAGAGGAAAGTATTAATGAAGGGGTGGGGTGGAAGGTGTGTGTCGAGGGTGGAGGGTGTGTGCGTGCCTGCCTGTGTGAGTGTGTTTGAAAGGTGGAGCGAGTGAGTGGGTAAGTGGGTGACTGTGTGTGTGCTAAAGGTGGAGTGTGTAAGGGTGAGCGGTGTGTGTGTGGAGGGTGTGTGTGCATGAGTTGGTAGAGTAGTTTGTGTGCATGCTTTGCATATACTGGAAGTATCTGTGCCTTGTTCATATGGAAATGTGTCTCCATGTCTTCATTTAATGCTGCAGCTCGCCAACCAAACACACTTGTGTTCTTTTTTTATGAACCTGTCGTTATCGCTCCATTTTTTCTCCATTTCTCTTCCCTCCACTCCTCTCCTCTCTTCTGTTTAATCCTGCTTGCTACCTGCAGTGTGAAGCTGCTTTGTGCTCCAATAATAGGGAATCTATATGTTTAGAGATACGGCTCATTTTGGTGTTTGAGCTTGCACGCCTTGAAGACCTTCAAATCCTTCATTTTGCTTTTTTTTCCGTTTGTGCTTCTCGTCTGTCATTATTACTTCCCTCTACTGTAGCGAGGCAGTCGGGAGAAAAGGAAGAAAAAAAACAGATAAACAAAGATGAAGAGGACCGCCTTGTTTGTCCACTCAGGTAATTAATTTTCCTCTGATTAGAAATGTTGACCAGTACGTGTGTGCCTGCAATACACAAGTGTGAAGGCGTTCATTTGTCAGTGACATGTCGATAACAAGATCAGAGAGATCATGGTCACACTCGCACAAACAGAGCAAAGAGGTCCACCCTGTAATGTCAGGCCTTATCATCTAATTGGCTGCACTCTGACGGAGCAGTGTGATGGATGAGGAACTGATGGATGTGTGTGTGAGAGAGGCAGAGATAGAGCGAGGTGTTGGGGAGCCGCGAGGACTTATCACAGCTCTGTGGTCATCGACAGGAGGGTACTTGTTGATAATCCTGTTTACCTTACAGCTGGGCTGACAGATGTTATGATGGATCGGCTCGTATACTGTAATATGCAATGTGTGCGTACCCTCACACACGCCCTGCAGACAGTTTGTTGTGGTGTTGACTTCTCATAAGAGGTCAGTGCTCCGATTTCCCTGAGATCAACTTAAATTCAGATTTTCACCCCAGAAAATGACATTCCTGCAGTTTCTCTCACAGCTTGTGTTGCTGAGCATTTTACCTGCTCTTTTTTTAAATTTAGAAAGTATCCAGGATGACATAAGTAAAAAGATGACCATTAGTTTCAGTTTTGTCTTTTCACTTATCCACTCCATGCAATTTACTCGATATGCCCTGAGGTTGTATGTGGGAGTCAAAGCTTTCTGTATCTCTCATAGACCTTTATGGATACCAGTGGATTGGACAGATAGCAGATCATAAAAGTATTATAGGAGATGGAGGGAAAGGAGGGAGTGATGGGGAGGAGAGAACAGAAGTAGGGGGAGCAAAGAAGATTTATATCCATCTTTAGGGATGATACAGGGCTCAGTATAGGTGATCACAGCTAAATGCTCTGAGGTTTGGCATGCTAATGAAGGCTTTGGGAGGGTGAATATTAACTTTAAAAAAATGATCATTTCATCTCTCATTGTCGTTGTAGGGTAGGGAGAATAAACTAAGGAAGCTCCCTTTAGGACATGTTTTTTTCTGTTATATCTGTGTTATCCAATGAAGTGAAAAATGACAAACAGGATCACCAAAACGTTCAATGATCTGAAACATAAAGGTGAAAACATAGTAGTGATACGTGATATGAGTTTCAGTCGTCTTTACTGGTATAAGTGAAGCCATATTATTATTATATTAGGAATTAATCCATATCCAGAGATAGAAAAGGGTAAAATGGTGTCTGACTGTAAAATCTTAGGAGGAATCTTCACCTAATGTGGACTGCCGTAGTGAGACAGAGAATCCACATATTCCTGCTTTAATTGAGCTTGAAAGACTCTAGGTTGGGAATTGGTGGATAGTGGTGTCTGCACTTAAAAATCTGAGATAGTGTTGGCCTTCAATTGGCTTAGCACTTTAGAAATCCCAGCCTAATGTATGAATCCAGAAACTGACAAGAGCTGAACTGGCGATTGCTGGCTCCAGGGGTATCTGGGAGATATGGGAAGGACCTTAATGCTTAGTACCTGGAAATCCTGCACTAATGATATTCACCACGGTAACTGCCTAAAACATGAACATTAACTGCAGTGGGAAAAAAGTGGCTGATGCTGTGTAGGGATGTCACAATATAAGATTTTGATATCATGATTATTGTCAGAGGAAATAACAGTTTTCATGATTGTTAATCTAAAGAGAGAGAAAGAAAAAAAGAATACTTTAAAAAGCTGGGGCTGGGGGAGAGATTATCGTGACCAACAAGACCAACTAAAAGATGTATCATGCATTTCATTTGATTTGTTTGACTGCAATGTGACCAATACAGGCTAGCATAGCGGGCTAGTGTTAGCAGGTTAGCATTAGTTTACAACAAAGGCTAACATTAACATCTTACATTCAGTGTTAATGAGAACATAATGGCCGTCCATAGGGATCAAGACAAGCAGCACGAATGTGCTGTATCAGTCATGTTTGGATGCCAATGTAGAATCACAAAGCAATGAGCAACATTTGTAGAGAGACAATGTAGTCCACCATTGTTGTTTGTGCGTTTCTCTAGCCTGTGGAAAAGCAAACAAGTTCTGAGAATGTTCACAAGTTGAACCAACTGCCAACCAGCACCAGCCCAGCAAAATAACTAAGTTTGTGTTGTTCGAAAAGGGGTATTAGAGCGTAAATATAACCAAACTTTATAGGGTTGTCTTATGGACAAAGTGTGCAGCGTACACTGAGTTCCCTATCCTCGCTGACTAACTCCAGTTGGTGTAGAGAAGGTGTAATCAGTCAGTTACTGAGATTACAGAAAGAGAGAAGAGGAGCTAGAGCTGAATGTGTGCGTGTGTGTGTGTAAGAGAGTCACAAGGTCATGTTCATAATGCCAAGCTGCTAAAGAGGGAGCATTCCTCTGAAAGGAAGCTGACCCCAAAGCGTAGAAAGAGCTGCCTATAGAAAAGCTACTGTATGGAAAAAGGGGAAGGCAAAATGAAACGTGACAAATGGGAGAAAGAAACATTCTCCGCCACGATGTGTCTCTCATCGAAGCTCACAATAAGGTCTCGGCCGTCTTTTGTTGATTCCTCCGTCCCTCCTCTCTTTTCTGTTTTCAGCGCTAATTTGATTTCTGGAAATCAGGGTTTTGTCTCGTCGAGTGACTGACAGTTGCCTTCGCCTTAATGAATGCAGAGTGGAAAAAAAAAAGATTCTGGCGGATAATGCTGCTCTCTCTCTTGCACCCTCTCTTATATCGAGCTCCAATAATTAATTCACACACATATCTGCAACATTAGTTCCAGAGGAGATAATTAAGAAAATGATTTTGGTATTGTTCCCCGGCATCTATCGAGACAACGCTGCTATCTGTTTTTAGAAAAGCTAGTAGTCACCATTACCGTATCTTTAAAGGGCAGTGATTTTGCGTTTGGTAATTGCATGAAGGATTTCAAGCAATGCTATTAATTGACTGTAGTGAGTATGCATTTATCTCCGTTTTATTCTCATCAAGTGTGTGTCGTTCATGTGTGTGAGTCTGTGAGAGGGAGATAGTGTGTATGTGTGTGTTTAAACAAATAAACTATCTCTGCGTCACATTCATTATCATCTTAAGTCATTTATTTTTCTGCTATCTGGCAGCAAACATTTGTGTGTTGAGTTCTTTGTCACAGCGACACCATTCAGGCTCCGTGTTCGGCCGCTGCACTGTGTTTTCATTGTGTCTGTATCTTGTTCATCATGCTAACGTCAACTGCTAACATGAAAGACAACTTTTCATCAATACAGTCGGGCAGCAGGCCAGATATTAAATTAAATGGATTGAGCAAGTGGAGATTTTTTTTTTTTTGCCTGAGTCTTTTCCAAAATAACTTCAGTAGCATTTTTATTTAATTTAAATGTGCTCCATGAAATTAAGCAGCAGCACCAGTAAACCATTTTCAAATTAATAGTTGCACTTTGGTACAAATTCCTATTGACATATGAGAAAATGCAGTAATTTCAACAGTAATACTGTGTTGCTTTTTCAAAATTGAAATCATATTTCAACAAGATCTCCAACCTAAGCGACAGATTGGGTTGTTTACCAATGCCACCCATAATGACCCGTACAGGCGTTTTGCAGTTTGCGGTACAGAGTGGAGCGTTCTAAAAATAGCGCAAGACATTATAGAGGACAGTTGAAAAAGTAAATAAATGTACTTAAATGCCAGAAGAGACATGAAAATGTGATGCACAAAGCGTGAGGCATGAAAGTTCAGTGATGTTTCAATCACATCGTTTACTATTGTTTTCACATAAGACATGAACCCTGTTCTCCTGGGCGACAGTACCACATTTGTTCAACCCATCCCCATTCCACAATATATAATTCCGCAATGGCCTTCATTCTTAATTACTACAGCCGCTAGAAGGCGGGGGAGGATAGCCGAAAACACAGATATAGGTTGCATTTTTCTGCCTGTACAAACGACCCATGGGGTTGTTTTTGACACACACATATATATATATATATATACATATTTATGCTTTTTGCTCCCTGACACAAATTCTGTATGACCTGATACAGAAATAAAACAGAATTCCTCAAATTCAGAATTTTGAGTGTATAATTACAAGAACAAAAGTCTATCAGTTTGAGTATGAAATATAGTCTTTGTACAGAATTCAACTAAATATTTGTCACATAGAGTTAGGAATTTACTGCATCTGTATTATTAACATGTTAAACAGTCCCAACTTTTCAGGAATCAGAGTTGCAGCTTTTTCATTGTCCTCAGTTTGATCCATGCAGTTTGCATCATTTGATTTTTTTGACCACTTGGTGGCAGTGGTTTAAGCTGAAATCATTGACATATTATCACCTTACAAAAAGGCAAATGTGTTTGCAGTCATTTGGAGTCATGATACTGGTGACTTAATCTTGCATAGTCAGTTTTATCTCCACAGCGCTGCGGAAGCTGCTGGCTGCACCTATTACTGTTTTGCTATGGTTAGCCATCTTGGGTTGTGCTAAGTCCGGGATGCAGCGATTATGCAAATTGAAAATACAGTAGATAGCAGGGACAATGTAAGGGGAGGGAGACGTGACCAATAGCAGGTTTATATCAACAGTCCACATCCAGTGAGTTAACACTGCTGGTCACCTGATACATTCATGCACTCTTCTTTTAGCTTTGTTTTGCTCTCCACCAACTCCAGATGGACACCTTGCTCTGCTGAATTCATGCCTCATTACAACCTACTTGCTAACTTTGTCTGACTTCCAAATCCTGCTGGACAGGCTGTGCAGGGTGGGTTTATCAAAATAAAAGTTAAGAAAGCCAAAGAGCTGTTGCAGCGCTGAAAAGCTTTTGTGGAGCTCACTCTGTTTGTCAATACAATCAAACACTTGAAAAACACATCATGCTTAAAGGGAAACTTTTTACACTTTCAACCAGCTTTGTGTCACATGTCATCTAACACTCTGATCATACACCAGACTCCGTGTTGCCATACGTCTGCATAAAGCATCCTAGGCAGAACATACAGGATGTATGGTGAATATGGGGCCCCTGTTTTGTGTTGTGTGAGTATTTTTCTCCCATTGTGACAACTACAAAACCACAGAAGAAGAAGGGCTATCACCTGCCAAGACTCAAGTCAAGGTATCCAGGGGTGAATTCTGTCGCAGCAAATTCAGGCTGACGCAGCCATATTACCAATAGTCTTTCTTCGTGTCACCCCACTAGAAATGTCTGCACTCCAAACTTTTTAGTTTCATGTCTCTTTGTAAGTGTTCTTTAGAAATCAAATTACTTTGGTGTCCCTGTATTTAAGCCCTCCTTTTGGATTTACCCTGATCATTCACAGCAGCAACTATTTGCTTTATTCTCGTGATTATATTTTCAAAAGAAGAGGAAGAAGGGGGCAAGTGTTCAAAGCCATGGATCTTTCTTTACAACTGCAAAGTGAATACAACTTAAATTGAATATGATTGAACAATGTTGTCAGAACAAGAGGAATTTGACACATCACCTTAAAAATACAAAGATTACTTTTTTTGAGGGACATTTGTCAAGATTTTCTTTCTGTGCCTTTGTACATTGATTCAATGTGAGATCTGAGACCTTGAATACAATACTACACTTAGACATAAAAAAATAAATATGTACCCAACATACCATACGATTTCTGTTCACAACATTTGCAACATTTCCTGGTGCGTTGGAGTTTTTGTCTACCATGTGTGTGTTTCTGATGGGAAGACCGGTACGGTGTTTACTGAAGGTCAAAGTTCATGTTTGTAAAGCCCAGAGTTGCTTTAACCTGATAAGTGTGTATGAATGTTTCTCACATACTGTGCGTGTGTGTGCCTCAACATATGTGTACTCGTTTGTGTGTGTGTGTGTGTGTGTGTGTGTGTGTGACAGAGAGCGCAGGTGTGTGTTATATTTAGTACAAGGTGCGTTCCTTCACTCTGACGTCAGTCAACAAGACGATTGACCAAACCCTGATAACTAATGGCCTGTCAGTCACAGAGCCAAACCCCTCCCTCTTAGGCAATAACCAGCCCCTTCTTCAACACCACCTGCCTGATTGTGTTTGTGTGTACATACAAGCATGCCAGTGGACATGCTTGTATGTACTGCATTAGTGTGTATACTTATTCTTTTGACTGACGTCTTGTGTAAACTCCAGTCTCTCTGTTGTACAGCAGGTCAGATGTGTGGGCCTGATAGGCCGCTCACACTGCACGGTTTAAAAGTCCGGCCTGTTTTATCTATTTTTACTGAATTCTTTAAAGATTTTTAAGCATTACAGTTGTTTGATATTGATGCTTGCAATGATCCGGTAAAAAGCATCATCATATCAAAATATCCCCTCATCACCACG
The DNA here is from genome assembly GCA_903364295.1 of Serranus cabrilla. Classification (NCBI taxonomy): domain Eukaryota; kingdom Metazoa; phylum Chordata; class Actinopteri; order Perciformes; family Serranidae; genus Serranus; species Serranus cabrilla. Next base: position 390,574 of record CAFUXE010000562.1, on the reverse strand, counting down.
GGTGCTTTTCAGATTCTCTTTGAATCTGTGCATGGTGATTGAGAAGCTACTCCAGAAGCTGTTATCTGGGCTACTCATACCTCTACAATGGGAAGGATGGGCTATAATTTTCTTTCTTTTTTAATAAATAAAAGTTACTGCAGAGTGTTGCTTAATGTATGACCAAGGAGCCCAGCAGGAAGACTACGTCAGTTTGTAAAATGGCAGTCTAATAATCAGATATGTTGTTAATTTCTTTTCTTATGGTTTCTGTGGTTGTTTTAAAGCGCTTTATAAATAAAGTTGGATTGAATTTGCTGAATGTTATGTGGCTATTTTAAAATCTTTCAGAATCTTTCAATCTTTAAAAATTTCAGGCTTTCAATTAAATGAAAATATTTGGGCAAGAAAGTATCTAGACTTAACACTATATAGGCCTGAATTCTGGAGTAAGACCATTAAACAGGATGTTTTGAGTGTGAAAATCATGTCTCGATGACGCACGTTATCGTAAGTCCACCCCCAATACTATATAAGTAACTATACCAACGGTGGCTAATGTTAGTGCATTTACTTATAACGTTTGCTGAAATTAACTTGTGTCAGCTGTCATTGACTGCCAACAGCAGCATTTTTTTCACAATTTTGAAACCTAAATTTGAACACCTAGTGTTTTTTCCTAATCTAATCCGGGTGTTAATTAACATATTTTTCTGTGGTCTGGCTCACGTATATAGTTTTAGTTTTACCTGGACTTTAAAGACAAAATTCCCCAAAGAAGTCCACTTGGGCCAACTACAATGCTCCCAAAGTGGCCTCAGCCTGATAATGGACCTCATCTGCTGAGGAAGACCATGAAATACCATCGAAAACACTGACTTAACACTGCAGTGAGACTGTTGAGTCAAATAAAACCACTGGAAGCCAAAGCTTTGTTAAACACATACTGTAAATGTTAGTTAAGAGACATCTTTTACTTCTCCACTTGCTACAAATTAAATGTTTACCAGCTCTAATCTGAATGCAGCTCACTTGATATTGATATCAGAGATACTACCAGATATTGAGATGCTGGGGCCTGTTCCAAGAAGCACTTTACTGACTTTATCAGAGTTTTATCTAAGCTGGAACATGAACTCACGTAGAAAGCTTTTCTTGGGTTTTGCTGTGGATGTTGGCTGCAGATTGTGCTGTAAAAGTGCAGTTTGGTGACATTTCCATTAAAGAAGAACAAGAGGGGAAAATTAATTCCCAGCATTGTACCCGGAGATGCTGTTTCCTTATACAACAATACAACGAACGCTTAAAGTGACTTTTGGAGTAAAATTCAGCCAGAAATGAGACACTGCATTTACTAGCCTACAAAGTCTGATCACATTGTTAGTTTCCATATCCGAAACGTGTTTTAAGACTCATATGGTAAATCTAAAAGTCTCCTTCTTCCTCTCTCACCCAACACACCCACGCACTGTTTGTTTGCTCTCTCCGAGTTCCAGGTGAAACAGGTCTGATATTTGAGACCCAGGTGCTGCGGAGAGGAAGGGAACGCGGAGGTTTCGCAGTGTTTTCTTTCTCCTGCACGCCAGCAAACCAATTAATCAGCTTCCTCTGTGTGTTTTCACTTCCAAACAGCTATAACACCTTATTACACAACACCCTTTGATATCAGGCCTATAATCTGTAAAAGCAGGTTGTGTGATTGTCTGACTGTGTCTTTTGAAGTAACCACTGTGGTTCAAGTTAATCTCATTACTTTGATCTGATGATATTAAAGTTTTTATGGATATGACTGAGCAGAAAATGTTTTAATGATAAGCACTTTACTCTGTGGTTATCATGAGGTTATTTCCTTTTGTCGACCGGCCGCAGCAGCAAGTCGGTTCAGAACCACATATTTTGTCAAAGTAGTTTTACAATAGATCAGACTGAATGAAAACAGACTGGCTTCCTGCCAAAATAGCTGGCAGGAGAATTACCAGCATCTGAGTCGCGATAGTGTCAGTTTCCAACCCTGCCCCCAAACTAACTGCCCTCAGGGAGGAGCACTAACACAGCAGGTGTGGGGTTTGATTAGTTTTACTTTGCATCCAGCTGTCAGGCGTATTTTTAGACTTTTCCTGTGTCACAAAAATGCAAATGACGGGACTTTTCATTAGCAAAATTGAAAGGTACAACTGTTTGTCCAGGATTTTATCCCAGTTGGGGTAAATTATTGTTTTCATGTGTCTCAGCTGAAGTTCTCCTCTGACAAATAAAACAACACAACAAAAAACAGAAATAAAAGTGGAACAGGAAATAATTGGGATGTCCTGGTAGGTTAATGGTTTAGTAGCAGACCATATAACCGCAATGTCCCTGGTTTCAAATATGGAATAAACACACCCAAAACTGTTTTAAAAATAAAAATATGAGTTTCCTGACCAAATGGCAGTGAAGTCTCAAAATAAAGTAAGTGGGAAAAAAACGCATGATGTTAAAGCATGAATATCACTCTGGTTTGGGCCAGTGATGGCGATGCAGAGTTTAAATGGCGGAGCTCACACTCAAACAAACGACAGACTTTCACCCAGGAGAACAGGTTCGTGTCCCATGTGAAAACAGAACTAAACAATGTGATTAAACATCACTGAACTTCATGTTTTGTGAATAATATATCACAATAACGTCACCCTCGTAACTACTTCACCTCTGGCATTTACATACATTTATTTATAAACTGTCTTTTATAACACCAAGCCAGGAAGTTTTTGCCCTAAACCTACGTCAGTAGGTTTGTAGCCTAAATTCAACAAAACTGCAGCCTGTTTACACCCGTGAACCGTACGTGTATGTATAATAAATGACGTGTGCATTATGGTTAGTTTTGACAAATGGTATATTCTGTCATTTAGGTTGGAGATCTTTAAAAAATAACAATATGAACAAATGTGTGAGGACAAATGTGGACAAAAAAGGCAGGATGTTAATGGTACATTATAATAAAAGATTTAGTACTCCGTGGTAGAAATGCACTGAAGCTGTTTGGTAACTGCCTGAGGAGATGAAGAATATTCTATGTTTCTTTCTTGCAACAAATAAAAGGGTAATTTACAGATAAACCTGGTCCATAAAAAATACAATATAAAACGATAAGGTATTATTATTCAAGCTTTGGAAAGTTTTATCTGTCTGCCTTGTTTCACCTGACATGGTCTAAGCTGTTCAAGCCTCCATACAGTGAACACACTGTATTATTATCAAATCAAAGCCCCCAGCCTTCTCTAACACAATGATTTGATTTATCTCAGGCCAACTTCTGAAAACATGAGGCATAAACTATAAATTAAAAGCATATAAATTTTGACAAACAGTAAGGAGACATGCACATGTTCACTGGATCAGATGAATGGATGTTCTGGCAGTTGCCCGAACAGTATGTACTCCGATTCTTTTTTATCTCAGTCAAAGTTAGTGTGAGAGTACGTGATTAAAAGTCATTCTTCACACCTGTGAGGATTACCTTCTGCATGCAACAATTGTCTTACACACACCTCTCTTGGCCCGTGGCCACCTCCACATGAGGGAGATTCCTGTGTGTGTGTATGTGCGTGTATGTGTGTGTGTGTGTGTGTGCCACCTGTGCCAAGATTATTAATGTTCTCAAGTTTCTGCCCACGCACAGAAACAAAAACAAATAAACAGAAAGCCAATGTCGACTTGTTAGTGGGTTTCTCACACTGAACACCTGTAGCTGTTAACACCGTCTTTAGTAGCAGAGGCGCCTGATCAACTAACACAAGACCAAACGCCTTCAGGTTAACACTGTGCTGTCAATCAAGGAAAATATTTGACTGCAGGATCATCCACATTATTAATCTGTTCAAACTGCACCTCAGAGGGAAGTATTCAACACTCTTTCAGCATCATGGCATACTTTGTGAAACCAGCAAATAATATCAATAATAGCTGAATTCAAATGCCTTTTTATATCCATGCTTTTTAGTTGTAATCTGATATTGGTCAAAGAGTTGTCATTACACAACAAAATAATTAGTGGCCTTAAAACTAATTTGCATGAACACATTACATTGCCTTTGACAGCCACAGTTTACACTCATTCATAAATGCATGAAGAGTGATAGAAACTATTAACAAAAACTTCTTAAACAGTTTTGTTGTTACTTAGAGACCGACTGAAAAGGGATTTTTTGAGATTGATGCTGATATAGTATAGTCATTTCTTTCACAGATTTTTCCCGACTCTGCAAATCGACACTCTTAAAATAATGGCCCATGTCATTTTTTCAGGTTTTTCAGAAAACACAAATAACTGGGGGCCAGCATCATTAGATGATGATTTAGTCTAAATAACTAAATAAAATTATGGAAGGTTATGAAATGTATCCAGATGAAATGTACCCAGAGATTACATTGACAGTCAATTCTATGAATGATAGCCGAGAAAATCCATAAGAAATAAGAATAAAATAAAAACCTAAAAAAAACATAATTAAAATTTTTTTAGAAATTATAGCACTTCTAAAAAACGGCAAGCAAGATCAGACAGCACATACACCGATATTGATATTGATAGACCAATACTGGCCGATTATATCAGTCAACCAATATATCTGTCGGTCTCTAATGTTTTTAGTGCTACAATCTTTCTTTGGTTTCCTACACTGTAGTGAAGAAGTCCCCAGTAACCTATTGGGTGACTTCAGCTTCTTCAATCCAGCACAAACAGAGACTCATTTGATCTTACAGACAAGAAGAATTCCATATTAATTGGATACATGGAGTTTGCACCCACACAAAGCCTCATAGTTTTATCATATTTTGGGCTTTATTTTGTTTGTGTTGGTGCCGGGTGCAACTGGATGATAACTAATATTTCATTCAATAAACACCCAATTATTTGCACTACATTCATTTATTTTGAACCATGCTCGTGTAATTATGGAACAAATTCGATAGCTGAAAACTAGTCCGAGGGTAAAAGGATTATGGATGCCATCTTTTGTCATTACTCACTGCAGCCAGATACAGGTCAGATCGATTGAGACACTGTCTGTGATGTGGATTCTCAGATGCCAGAAAATTGGGGGAAAAAACAACTTGGCTAAAGAAATCAAACTGACGTCAAAGCAGGGGGACTGAATGTGCAACATCAGTACAAAAAGTGCTTCAGGGACGAAATCAAGCTGAAAATAATTTCTTTGTATTCAGCCACCAAATATTTAGTTTATAAAAACAGAGGTTTATAAAAATAGAGTCATCAGTCGATATTTGCTGGATGTCTCTATGTAGAGAAAGGTCCTAGGTTTTAGACTAAGTAGTAAATAAAGAAGCACTGAAGCACCTTGCTGTTCAAACAACTCTTTAAGAGTTTTTTTTTCACATTAGCTTTTAAAAGGGGAACACTACCTAAATTAAGACTATCAACGTGTTATTTCAGTGGAATAGAAAGGTTTGACAAATATCTGAAACCAGAGAGTCTAAAGCTGCTCCAGGGACAATAAATGGGAAACTGATTTGAGTTTTTCTTTTTTTATGGCTAAATGGATTTTATTTGGTCATAGTGTCGTCAGTTCTGAAACAAAGAATGGCGTCATATGTATGGGCTCATATTCTTTCTCACCCCTGCCCCTCTTAAATCCACTTTATCTTTTAATTTGATTCACTCTGAGTAATGAACGTGAATGCACGCCCACAAGAAGTAATTCTGAAATTGTATTTGTACGACCGCCAGACAGATGGACCTTATTCTGCTGTATGTTACAGTTTACATAGGAAAACAGTCATTTTACGCACACATCGCTGATGTTGTCTGTGAGTGCTGTGATGTGTTTGTGTGTGATGTGTTGGTTTACTAAACTTCTGTTGTTTTTGTGTGTTGTGATGGGCGGCTCTCATATTATGCTAAAGTGTGCTTGTGTGTAGATGCAGTTATTTGTAAGGATTTGCAGTTTGCATATAAAAATTATTTTGGTGTTAACCCTCACTCCCTCCATGCTCTTTGCATGTTACATTGGCTGGACTAAGGTAGCGTCTTTTTTTGTTTCAGAGCTGGAATTGTCAGGAAGCTTTTGCATTACTATAGGAGAAGACACAGTTTTCTTCTTTTTTTCCCACGATTAAAGATCGGTCAGATCAAAGGTTAAAGCATCATGGTTTGGTTAAGATGTGGAAAAGATCAGCTTTTTATTTTCTACAATGCTATTTACCTTTAATAAGAATACCATAAAAAATCTTGTTGTTTATGGTGGAGGGAGGGTGATGCACCGTTATTCAGGGAGACTTAACAAAAAGTATTTGTAGCTCCGGGGGGAGGGGGCTCAAACAGACCTGTAGTCCATATGAATACTGTGTATACATTTTGAAAATGGGCGTGGTTTACCTTTAACGACGTGACTAAATGACTCATAAAGAATACACTGGATATCAGGCTGTTTCCACACATTTAAATTCTGTGTGTGTGTGACAGAAGCATGACTTTACTAGAAAGCTGATAGAAAAGATCAACAATGGGGTGGCTTTAATTCACAGACGGCCTTTTCAACCTCCTCTTTACACTTGACACATAATTGTTGCAGCAGATTTCAGTCTCGTTTGTTCCCTCGGTCCATTTTTAATAATATACATATTTCCAGGGGTTACAGTGCAGACAAAATAAAATAACTCACGTACAGTGGATAAATTGCCCTACCTCACATTTTCCTTGAAAGTTGCTTGGCATGCTGAAAATCTCCCTGTTGTGGCTCAAATTGCAGATGTAGCCTGAAAGAATATAGAAATAAATGTAAATCTCTCTCTCTCTGTGTGTGCCTGAGGAAGCTCTATCTGTCCT
>CAFUXE010000562.1:338067-349363 GCA_903364295.1 Serranus cabrilla | reverse complement strand
CAGACAAAAGAATGGATAGAACTACAAAAAAAAGAGAAAACGAATGACAGCTATGAACTCCTTTGTTCCCTGTACCACTCTGTCTCTCACCATTACCTTGTTCTAGTCTAGTTCTCTCCCTCTCTTCTGTTTTATCCCTGGGGGAGTCTTCATGGTCTCTGGTGTCCCAGTCTTGTCTAACGGTCACTCAGACCGTCTTGTCTGCACAACTTGAACTACAATGGCCCACACTCTAACACGGGGCCAATCACAGGGCCAGCTGGGGCCTCATCTTCAGTCGGTTCCTTTACAGGGACAAACAAGGTTTATTCCTCAAGTCCACTTCAGCTTCAGCCTCCAATGAGCATTTTTATCTTATGTCACTTGTTTAACTCTCATGTTTATTTTACATACGTATAAATGATCTCGACATTTTCGGTGTAAGCATAATTAATGCCTGAATTATGTCAACAACAGTCCAAGATTCACTACCTACTTCCCCATCATGATAAAATATTCAAAGAGTGAAGACATTTGGTCAGGTTTCCTTATGAGATTGATAAAAAAATGTATTGGTTAATCATTTATATATATTTTCTAGGAGAGATGATTGATTTTCTATTTTTCTATATCTATTGATAAACTTTACTGATTGGGTGAAAAGGGTCAAAATGTTAAAATATATTTATTTTTTTCATACACGAGTAAACCAAACAGACTTTCAAAATTCCTTGTCAGACACTTTTCCCTTCTCTTGTTATTTTTTTTTTATATATGTATCCTAAAATATTGTGCAGCTTTTTCTAAAACAACAACAGAAAAAAACAACTTTTTCTGCAAGGACAGAAATGCAGTACAACAACATTTATTGAATAAAAAAGTATATTTAGCAAAATATTTAGTGAACATTAACTTTTTTCATGATGTCTTTTCTTGCTCGAACAACTATAAACCATTAAATCATAGCAGCCCTGCCTTTAATAAAAAAAATACCTAAGCTTTCTGTATTATATGAAACCAAGAATGTCTGCAGCACAAGGCTAGTGTCAGTGTTGTCTGAAAATCAATGCAACACACCTGTGATGTGACTTGATGGGATCTTATTGGTCGAAGGGAATTTTTTTTTTAAAGCTTTCAATGTCCTGAAAATGTCCTTGAGTTTCTTTCAATAGTGGCAGTAGACAAAATGACATCCACATGGATTTTAGGTAGCTTATTATTTAAAAAAAAATAACACAAGTGATATAAATCTGTCTCCACAGCTACACAGTGGGACTCAATCAGGCGTCGTGTCAGCCAAGGCTGTGAGATGTTTGTGTGCTCAGAACAGACAAAAGACAGTTCATCTGTGATTTACTAGGATCCAGAAGACATGTCCTGCCTCAGGAAGGGACACCTGAGGTTTATGCTGAAGAATCATTTCCAACGATCTCATATCCTGAGCTTAGGCAGACAATTAAAACAGCAAAACTTGAAAACAAACTTGTCATCAAAGCCAAACATACCTGAAACCAAAAGGGAAGCGATGAGCCATAGAAATGGAAATCTGTACAGTGTAGAGAAGGTTTAGTTTGTTAAAACCAAAACAACAACAACAACAACAACAACTGCAAACAAACAATCAAAAAAAAAACACAGATCCCCTCAGATGCATTCTGCCTGTTTATACATACATGAGGCCTATAGTGCTGCCTACTACTAAACAAACAAACAAAACAAAACAAAGAAAAAGAGGAAAACAGTAGCAATCTAATGTTCTCTAGAGTAAAATGTATTTAAACTGGCTGTAGTTGACCAATTATAAGACAGCTGTGTCTGTGTGCATGCACCCTGATAAATCTGCTAATAGGATATTCTGTTAATCTGTCCGGATTTTAATAGGATTTATTTTTATTTTACTTTCTAATTAAGTGACCTCATACAAGCAATTTTAACATGCAGTTTCAAAATAGAAAAGGTTAATAGGACTAATTTCCCTGCAATCTAATCTGCAGTAGAATAAAGTTATCAAATTCACAGAGTTTAGTAGTATCTTTAAGTAGTATTTTACTCTTCTTCAAATGAACTGTGCCAGTAGAATTGCTCAGCGTGGTGCCTGAAATCCTGTGTCTCACAGTTTCAGCATTGGGTGTTCTTGTCGCCTTTCGAAGAAGCAAAATGCAACCGTAACATTCGTAAGAGGTTGTTTATTAACCCCGGTTCAACCTACATGAGACCTTGTGTCATTCTGAGACATGCACAGCACATGAGGATGTTTGAGCTTTTTTTCATCTGTTTGCATCCTCCTGCACAGCGACTTCCTGTCTGATTCATATTTTTCTTTGCTCATGTTTATCAGCCTGAGGACTTTAATGATCCATCACAATCTTCATCTCAATGTAATCTGATTATTACAAGTAAAGTAACTGACAGGCTGTCAAGCCATGTGTCTGAACAAACAGGATGTTTTCAGACTAAATATGTGAAGCCACAGATAAGTGGCGTGTGTATGTGTGTGCACGTGTTTTTTGTCCACCTTCTACTGACTCGTTCCCTAACCCTAGCAGCAGCCCCATGACTTCCAACTTGAGCTAAGCAGCCAGTGGAGAAAACATCCCTCCATAGTACACTTTTTAACATTAACGTTAAGCCAGAAAGATGTGAGGCACGGCCTGACCAATGATAGCATTCCAGGCCGGGTCTTGTTTGTAACTGGCGTTGCGTGGAATCCATAATAACGCGGTGCACTGCGTTATTATGGATCAGATCACCAGACTATCAAAGGGGTGAAACATGAAGTGTTGTCCTGTTTGGGAGAGCCACAAACATTCCAGTAATTCTTCGACATTTACAGCACGAGGATGTTTGTACTTTTATCATCTGTTCATCACATCCTGTCTGATTCATATCTTTCATTGTTCAAGTTTATCCGCCTGAGGACTTTAATAATTTACCACAACCTTCATCTAGATGTAATCTGATTACTTTAAAGGAATCCCATTACAAGCAATCAATGTCACTTCTCTGACAGGCTAACAAGCCATGTGTCTGAACAAACAGGATGTTTTCAGACAAAATATTTAAAGCCACAGATAAGTTGTGTGTGTGTGTGTGTGTCGCTGTGTGTGTGTGTGTGTGTGTGTGTGCACGTGTGGTTTGTCCACCCCCTGAGTGACATCTGACTGCATTCCTCACAGGTGAGATGAAGTGCATTGTGGGAAGTGTTAATGTTTAACAGTGTGTACATATGAGGCAACAATGAGGTAAGAGAGGAAAGAGAGATGTTCTATCTATCTTTCTATCTCTCTATCTTTCTATATCTGTCTATTGTTACACAGTTCCTCTTATTAACCTGTTGCCCTCAGGGACGTTAATAATACAGGAGGAACTAATTTTGAATTTGACACCAAGGATTGCTGGCCTTTAGCTTTACAAAATACCTCCTCCATCAATTATTGAGAGAGCAAATCCAATATGGGAGGGCAGGACGCACTGACGGACCGACAGAGGGACAGAATGAAAGACGGACTGATGTGGAAATAGACTGATGCACAAAGACGCAGACAGACAGGTAACACAGACTGGAGCCAGGTTTCCATCCGAATGTAGAGCAAATATTAACTGAATCTGCAAAACAAAATGTGAATTAATGTGTGTATCCATCCACTACTGCAATATGAATATCAGGAGTTGGTTTACTAAGTCAGCCGGGTGCCATTAAACTATCGCAGAAGAAGAGATAACAAAAAAATGTCAGTTAAACCTTTAATGATGGAAGACAATGTGGGGAACATGATGGAAATAAGTTTTAATTTGAGAAGACTCATAGTCTAGACAGAAGACAGAATAAGGAAGATTTCTTTAGTGCAACGTTCAAAGTTGGCCCCTCCCCCTCAGATTAACTTTACTTGAGTACAAACATTTTATGCCACCAACAGTTCCACCTCACGACATCTCAGAGGAACTCATGGCCCTATCTTGTGCTAGTGTTATTTCCACACTCACACAGTTGTCATCTTCATGCACAGCGCCCACAAGTGGCAAATGTACTTAAATAAGGTGTGGTCAGGCACATTATTGGTGCAGCGCTACCTGGAGTAGTAGCAGTAGTTTTCTTGCTATTTAAAGGGTGCATCATTCACATAAAGCAACATCAATCACTCTGGACTGTATGTGTAGTTTTTGGGATGTGTAGAGGAATGTGTTTAAAAAATGCAAAGTTTTGCTGCTGTCCCTTGTGTATAAATACACACAGTGTCTCAGGCTGTAACATATATCTGTATTCTCCTTTCAGATCATTTGTTTTGCTGTAAAAGTCACTGCTGGGCGTCCCGCTGGCTCACTGGTAGAGCACCTATCACTTGGGCTGAGTCCCTGGGCATTGGACCACGGTTCATATCTGGCCCCAGGTCCCTTTGCTCCCCCTTTCACTCTATATCTTGCACTATAAATATAGCCATAAAATGGCCCAAAAATATCTTTAAAGAAAGTCACTAGTGCTCAAACCTTCCAGTATGATCCGTATCCTCAGCAGGATCTACTTCTAATTGTCAAATCCGGCATATGAACAGCAAGGTGCAGGTACAGCTGGCTTTTTAAGGCAATGGGAATGACCCTCTGATTGGCTCAATCCATGTTATAGCACACATGAATAAATAGGGGGTTATACATTATTACAACCCCTTTGCTCATTCCTCCTTATTTTACACCCAATTAAGACCTTTTAACCAAAAAAGTGGCGTTGGACACGCCCTGAACATTCTTGCACCATGCACTTAAGACCATGCGCTAATGATAGTTTAACCAGGGCCCTTAGCGTTGTATTTTTAACATTGTGGGGTTTTTACTTTTATGTTATACCACTGTCTAACATGGCTGCCAAGGGCGGAGTTATTGTATTTAACCTGTGAGCTTGGTGCAGAAATATTTCCCCGACCTCAAACCCCCCAAAGAACAAGTTGTGAAACACTTTGGAGCAGGACGGGAGAAGAGCTGAATGTGATCTGCATGGGACTGGTGCGTGAGTATGATGTGGTGTGAGGATTACTGGTGCTAATACCAGGTGTTAGGGAGCAATCACCCTACCCATACACACACACACACACACACATACAAACACATACACGTCACAGCCCGTCTCCAAGCACCTCAGCTCTCCATCAGCACACAGATAAGACAAACACAACACCCACGCACAACTGTGTGACTCACCACACACAAACACACTCACACAGGTGTGCACGGAGAATATGCACACCTGCGCAGAAGCACGCTCAGAGAGAAAAGCATGTGTACGTCGTTGTCAGCGCACGCACACACACACACACATATCACAGTGCATTTACAGAGCTGGCTGGCTGCCTAAGCTGCTAATTACAGCTGTGTGTGTGAACTCTCACTCTCACTGACTGAACATCCCAATATTAAACACCAGAGAGAGAGAGAGAGAGAGAGAGAGAGAGAGAGAGAGAGAGAGGGAAAGAACCTCAGGGTAGTTCCTCCATAATCCATATTTAATGGCTTATTATGGTACAGCCTGTGGTTGTGTTCTGCTTGTGTTTTCATAAGGCCGATTAAAGGGATATTTACAGAAACCTTCTGTTCTGTAAATAGTCTCTCTGTGTGTGTGTGAAGATGTTCCTCTCAAGCTGTACAGCCTTTGACCTTCTTGCCCTTTTCTGTGTAATATACAGTTCAGAAACAAGTTATGTGCAGCTAAAAGCCTTTAAGCCACAGAGTACAGTGAGTGAGTGAGTGTAGAGAGCAGCTCAGCAGGCCTGTGAAAACACATTTTATTCTCTGGAATATTCAGAGCGCACGTATAATTCAATATAACCTTTCATTCCCATCAATGACCATTCATTGGTGGAAGGTTGGGATCAATTGCAAAGTGGAGAGCAGAAGAGTGTGCTGCTTGCAGCCCAGTCACCAGAATTAATGTTGGCTTTGTAGGTTTCAAACCACAGATAATATTGAATATTTTCTATTTTTTAACCATAAATATGTTGAAAAATAATGTTTATTTACCGCTGCAGGCCAATCTACACCAATAAACTCTCTCTGGTTAAAGTTAGGCACCAAAACAACTTGGTAAAGGTAAAAAAAAAGGGACAACGGGACACAAAGACCACTCTCCTGGTTCAAAGTCCCTGGTCTCTTGGTCGACATGCACTGATCCTTCTGCCCATCCATCAGTGGAGCTACACTACTTTTAACATATTATTTTGTCACAGACAGAAAAGCAAAAAGCAATTTTAATTTGTTTTAAAAGACCTGGAAAACTCTCCCATCAACTGTGTAGCTCATCTTTAATTATTCTTGAAGTACTTAAATCTTGAAGATTTTCATAAATATTTTTAATCACTATGTATCACTATATGTAGTAACAATGATGGTTGAGCCTATGGCACACCAATGAAAGACTTTGCATTTGCAATATTACGAACGAGGTGAACTGTGTGTCTGTGGCGACATTCCCTGGAAAAATCTCAAGCAACAGTAGAAAGAGGACAGAGAGCTGTGCTGTTTATTAATACTTGCATTTGAGTATGAACTAAAAACTAAAAACTGAGATCCAAAACACACCTGCAATTACTTTCATTTTGTTTTTGTTTTTGCTGCTGCATGTTACATCAAAAACATTTATTTTCCTATTCTTTTCTCTTCTTGTATTTCTTTCTTTCTGTCCGATCTCTGCAACCCTGACTGTGGAAATAGGCTTTTATGAGGAGTCACAGGAAAATGGGCAGATGTTTAAAGCAGAGGAAGAGTTCAGAAAGTGCAATAATTAAATGCGGAGGTTTATCCTTGAAGACACAATAGCTGCTTGTGCATATTCTGACACCATGGTGCTCAATACACATTTTTACACCTTGTGTTGGTGCAGGCAGTTTTAAACTCTTACCCTCTTACCTTTTCTGCTAAATTTGTCAAATTTAATTTGCTTTTGGCCTTTATCTGCACACTTTTGCCAAAATGAAGGTCCCATTTAAAAAAACTTTTAGTGAATATAATGTTAATGCCTGCAAATGCTTATAATGTGATGGTTTAATGAGAATTCACTCTCTTTAGACACTTCTCACAATCCAATCCATTCCAGGTGAACTCACCGGCTGTATTGGCCTGAATTAGAGAGCAATGCTTGAATTCAAGACCTCTTACACACCAGCCACATCTAAAGTCCGTTCAGCCCTTCAAAGCGGTCTGGAGCTGTGCTCAAAGGAAGCCGCTTCCCAGGCCGGAGAAACAAATTACCAATGAAAGCACAGTTCTCTTAAACCTAACCAGCCACAGAGCTTTACCACCGAACAATACAGACAGAATACAGGTCACCAGTTTCTGTTAGTTGATAAAAATCATCACATTTATGTGATCGATGACTGTTTACATGCACACTAATATCATGTTATCACCCCCTGTCAGACACATCACAGAGTGTGTACAGCAGCATGTAAAATATAAATAAAAAAATATCAGCAGAATATTCACTTTCATTGTCCAAGTAAACTACATAGTAGGAATGATGTCTTTTTTTGGTACAAGGGCAAAAACTGGAATTCAATACATTTTCTGCATGTAAACATAATCACTATGAAGAAATTAATCACTTGAACAGCTTCTGTGAGAACTGGAACATGTCTTACTATTGGTAAGTAAAAATAAACTCTGTATTGTATAAAGGAAACAAATGTCAAGTTAGTCCGATTATCATGCTAAAACTGGTGTGTTTCAATCATTTTAAAACCTAATTTTGTTCGCGGAAGCTTGATGCCATCGCCACATGATTGGGGCACATATTTGTGGTTTTCTTACATAACACATTACACCAGCACCAAAGACAATTTCAATACAAATAACGTCACCAGCAACTTTTGAGATCTGTAATGCTGCAGTCTTGTTTGTTGGGGTTGTGCACAACTGTGAAGCTTTCAATGGCTGTAATCAATCTATTATGCATGTTTGACATCGGAAAGAAAACAAGGTATCAACTTTTCTTCTTCTTAATCATTTCTTAATGCTAGTGTATGTGTTGTTGTGTCGTACATTAGTTCTGTACAGTTTGTCCAAAAGCTCGTACGATCAGCAGCACACCTTTTGGTCCGACTCCACACTGTTTATCCACCCTGAGTGGAAACTTTAGTTTGCACTCGTTCACTCACTCCAGTATTTCCTAATGACTTAGTCAACACTCGAGCTATCTGCATGCATGCCTCGGTGTGTCTGTGTGTGTGTTCGGGTTAGTGTGTGTGCATGTCTTGCTGTGCCCTGGTGAGCCAGCTAAGCCTTCACTTTGCCTCAAACATGTGTGGAATTTTCCCTCCTCATGAAAAATAGTCTTGAGGAAAATTTAACAAAGAGGAGATGACTTTGTGCGGGAAATGTGGGTGACTACTAAGTGCCATAAAGGTATTTTTTTTCATGTGATAATTTATTGGAAGCTGCACTAATCACTGTTTTTATTTTAAGGATGGGAAATAAATATGTACTTTATTCCTCCTGAGAGTTTATGGTTTTAGGGCCAACAACGGATCTATTTCAGATCACTCGAAGCGCTCATAAGCACTGTTTCTATTCTAATGTTTGATCTGCTTAACATCAAATCAAAGTGGGCAGCTTGTATGTGAGAACAGTGGAGCATTAAGGGGGTTAAGAGACAGATATTTAGCTCGGCAGTTATTGCACACAAAACAGATCTGAAAGCAGAGTAAACATTGGACTTGGTCAAATGTCAGCGTTGCTCAATGTCTGCTGGATCAGTAACTGTTTGAATGATGAATTCAAAAGGGAATGATTGAGGCAACATCTGTGGATATCTGTGGCTGAGGAGCTCGCTCACTTATTCATGATATCCCGTGCTCATCTGCAGAACAACATTTAATTTAGGAAAAGGGAGTGAATCTATAGTGTCTAAACTTTGACTTAAATATTTATTCTTACATTAAACTCTCATATTGTGTAATATTTGTCAGTTTCTCTCCACCCAGCCAGCCTTGAAGTATTATTGCTACAATTTGAGGTGTCACAGAAATCAGCAGTAAAGTGCAGTGATTTACCAGCAGTGATAATAAAAAAAAAAAGCCTCTTAAAAGTTTCCTTCCATCTAAAATACTTCTATAACTTTTAACAGATTTAAAGCATCAGTTGGTTGCATGTCTACATGGTCCGTCTTCATGGAAGGAGGAAATGTCAACAATAATAATAATAATACGAGTGTTTGGGTGTGATTGAGTGTGTGTGTTCATGCACTGTGTGCAGGCGGATGTGTCCTCTCTTCTGCTGATACTCCGGCTAATGTGTGTGTGCAAGCATGCATGTCCCCCGTTTATGCCCGTCCTGTCTGTTTACATGTGTGAGTGTGTTCTGTATGTGGGCGTGTGTGTGTGCCCACAATACTGTTAGGCTGAGGCGTTGACAGAGGAGGAAGGTAAGAGTTGCAGAATTTTCCAGATGACTGCAGACGCTGATGTCTCAGACTGATATAATATTGTAATGACCAGACTGAAGCTGGTGTTATCTGTAGTTCTGAAGAAGGTGTCAAAACTGTGGTGTTAAAAATGTTCAGTTTAATGACGTTATTTTAAAAGGCTGACAGGCAGCTGTGTAAGTGAGGAGCATTCTGCCATTATGAGCTGAGAAATACAATACTTTCATTATCTGCTCTGCAAGTATCTCACGTAACTCACTCTGTGTTACATTATCGTGTTTAACTCGTTTGAAATGAGCCCATGCTGTCCTTTATTTACCTTGTTGTGCCTCAGTTTTTACAGTATTTTCTATAAAAACAGTACTTTTTAAATAGCGCTGTCAATTCAAAAACCTCTTAAATGATGTTATAGTCCACCTGCCTCATCTTCCAAGTTTCTTCTATTTTTATGATTTTCTTTTGACTGCAAATTGCAGAATTCTAGTTTCAAAGAAATAATAAAGATATCTAGGTATCTGTTTCAACTATTTCTTATCTGCTTGTTTATTTCACTCTCTTTTTTGATTGATATGTTATCCCATTGTACTGTGTCTCACTCTGCTTTCAGTACTTTTATTTGCCTGATTTTATTTAATTGTAATGTAAAAATAATTACAAGTTTTTCTTTTGTACAGCACTTTGGAACCAGTCCTAAAGTGTATTATTATCATTCAGTAGGTTTGCCGTCCTATTTACTGTAATACTAATTGTATAATAGGTGTTTTTTGTCTGACTGTAAACTATAAATAATCAAGCAGGCAATCCTAACACTCCAAAATATAAAGCAAACTTTGTTAGAAGACCTAATGGTTTTAATAATTTATCCATTAGAATAAAATCTTTTAAATTTTTCACCTTCATTTGTTGATGTCTTATGTTTCAGAGTGCTTGGATTGACTTCCTGTTTATCCTGACTTCTTCCCCATTTTCCAAGAGCAGCAGACACATTTTTGATCAGTGTTTCAAAATACAGAAAAAACCTGTTATGTCTGTTTTTCCTAATCTGTGTACATTGCTGAATATTGTTAAAACGTAAAAGGTTTTAACAAAATTAAAGCCTGCTGTTAGTGTTTGAAAAAGTCCTTCCAAAGCCAAGGTCTAATTTACATGTTATATCTTGTCATCTAGCTGGTTAGTCACCAGTATATCCAGGCATGCCGCGCTGCTCTAACATGAAACTGCTTCTAACAACACCATATATCCTAATAATACATTTCTATGTTTATTAAACACAAACGTTGATGAACACGAGACAGCGTGAGCACGTTTTCCCAGAGTGGAAAATAGTCCCGAACTTTGTTTTGAAGTAAACTTACAGAGTGAAAAACATGCCGATGTCACAGGAATTTTCCAACTTCAGTTAAGTGTAACCTGCCAATTAAGGATTGAACTTTTTGTGTCAAGCCTGGGCCAGCTGCTGTGTGTGCATGTGTGTGTGTGTGTGTGTGAGGAAGTGGTGGGGATGAGGCTCTGTCAGCAGGCTGGATTAGACCCGGTGCAGCTTCAACAAGAAGAACCTTTTCAGTATTCTCATCAAAGAACCTCAACAGACACACACACACATACATTCACACAATCCTCCTGCGCAGTTTCACACTCTGTACGAGCAAATCAGTGCTCACGCTGGGCACAACACACCTGTTGGCTTGTGTGTGTGTTTGCGACTGTGTAAACCCTCCTCCGAGCAGCAGGGTTTTAGCGAGTGCATTTAGAGATCAGAGGTTTCTCAGGGCGATAATACAGCAAACTCCACTCCCTCCCTCCCAACCAAACCAAACCAAATACACCTGAAAACACTCACACAGGTGTGCATGTGTGTGTGTGCGACAGGGGGAAGAGGAGGAGAAGGGGTGTGGAGGGGAGGGGAAAATGAAC
>CAFUXE010000562.1:286687-299483 GCA_903364295.1 Serranus cabrilla | reverse complement strand
CCCCCGTTAACAAGCTGCACGTCTGCATGCAGGAAGTTGTTTGTGCACAGACACAATGCAAGTTTATTTGAATCCAGCAGGGAAATGTCGGAGTGTTGTCACTCAGCTGGTTTTAGGGTTAAAGGCTAAAGAAAATGTTGAGGTAGCATCCATCAGTCTGCTGCTGAACTAAAAGTCATCAGGAAAAAAAGTCTCTCAACGCACATAAACTTCCACCTATTTACTCATTTGCCTCTGACAAATGTTTCTTCATGTTCTTGCATCTTAATGATATTTTAATTGCTGATATCCAGTGACTGCACTTTTAGTTTACTTAGAAGGATATAAAATGTGTGACCTTTGCACAACTTTAAGCAATCCATTCTTTTTGTTACATTATGTCCCAACTTTAATGTCCTATTTCAACATGAGGTACTTTGGATTATAGAGGCGAGATACAATCCAAAAATACTTTCTTTGTGTCAGTGTGACACTTGGTTTCTTTCTTTAAAGACAAAAGAAACAAGACACAACACCATCATTTCACCTTTACAACATCAGCGATAACCTGCTGAATTTAAAGGTCTCCCCTACATGTAACAGTTGATAGAAATGAAAGAAAACTCCTTTTTAAGTCTCATTTAATATGTGAACAATACAGTTTCTCCTTATCCCTCAGTGCCTCCCACCACGCCAGATCAGTGTTTCTCTTCCCCCCTCCGCCTCGCTGTGCTGTCGGCTCCGGGTGTGAGCAGAACAACGTTAATGTGTGGAGACACCTGACAAGCCCGCTGGCCTTTAGGGCTCAGCCTAATCACTCTGGACCCAAACCCATCGGGAATTAAACCTGCAAAACCAAACAGTCGCTGTGGGAGCTGGCTGGCATCTGCAGCAGCCACTCCAATGGTTGCTGCAAGCTGCATGCTGGTGAAAATGGATTGTTTAAAGAGAACAAATCCAAGCTTAAAGCAGATTTAAATGAAAACTTGCAGTGTAAACACTTAGGTGGGAGACATAAGTTTAAATTTTTTTTGGAAATGCATAGATTTCATAAAAAATTATATCACTGTAAAGCCTGTAAATAAGAAAAATTGTGCATGATTTGATAGTTTGTCACTCTTTCTGCCATTTGCAAATGAAAAATGTATCGCAAGACTATTATTTGGAAGTTTGACAAACACAAAATCCATCAAAGGAAACTTTAACATATTCTACCTCTGTCTGTAATTCACAGGACATTGAATTTTAACTGCAACGGTAAATCTGACAGCATTAAGGTCTCAGGGTTGAATTCTGCACACATGCAAAAACATACTCATGTGTCATTGTATTAAAAAATGTCCAGAAAATTATAATTCCGTATGACCAGGCAGAGTCTGATAAATGTGGGCTTACACCAACAGAAAGGAGGTTTGACAGCTAGAGGCCAAGAGTCAGTCTGAAGATGTCGCTGTAATGTGTTTGAACCAACATTAAAGCCCTTTCGCCACCATTCAGAGTACAGTAGTGCGTTAACTTTAAAATTAATGGGGATTTTCCAGTGTTTAAAGTACAGTAGCTTGTTAACTCCGGTATCTGTTAAGCCACGCAGGGCCCCTCTCCACTCTCTCTCTCTCCAGATGCCCTCATTAATTTTAGATTGGCTCTAAATGAGTCTCCTTCATCGTGGCCGAGGTTTTCTAAATTAGATTCATTTATATTTAAATTGTGAAACAGGCGTGGTTAATGAGAGAATCATTATTTTTGGGGTTATTTCAGATGGGCTGATAGTTGGGCAGCTCAGTGCTGTGTGAAGTGAAGCCACCAGAGGAGGCACACATGATGTGAGAAGAGCTGAATTTGGGCTTTTCATTTTCTCTGGCTAAAAAAAAATCAAATATCCACAGGATTTCAAAATAAAAGCATTCTAAGAAGAAAAACATTTATTTGTCAGAAAGGTTATTTCAGCAGCACAAGCAGTGTTAATGAATTAGTGAAGAGTAGAAGAAATAAAGGAAGTGATGATTGAGATTTTTAAAAATCCTTCCATATATAAATATGTTATTTTTTTATATATAAGAAACAAACTAAATTGGCAATAGGGGAGTTTTATTGCTTTGGTGTGACCAGTTTAATGTACAATACATTTATTTCTCTGTCTTTTGATTTGAAAGATCAAATTCTTCACTTGTTAGAGGGTAACATGTGCATGTCTTCTGCTTCGTATGTTAGAAGGGAGAATATGTAAAGTGAAATCCACCTGGCTGTCATAGTGTCACAACCCATCCTTGTTTGTTTCCTTTGCTAACACCTAATTTAACACTCTTAAAACTAATGTGTCGCTTTCAACACATCTGTGTAGTTTTGGGCACCACATGTGCCAAAAAGCTTTTACAAGACACATGTGTTGACTTAACAGGTGCCTCTACCGACACATGATGCCCCGACAAAGCAGCAGGACGCCTCTCAACCTAAACTGCTAAAATTGGAGTGTTGGAAATGCCAAATCTGAGGAAAAGAGGACGTGAGGTGGAACAACAGAGCCTCCCCCCTCCATCCACATGAGCCCATCCATCCTTCTCATAAAAAACACAAATCACACAGCGCTTTACAGCTGTGTGTCTCCTTACAAGGCGTCTCGCAGCTCCCAGCGTCCTATAGCAACCCCCAGCTTCTCCCCGCCAGGAATTTGACTGTTAGGAATCTAAGTGCCAGGCGTTTAAAACCTGAGGAATGCTATTGTTCTGGTCACAGCTGCACTAGCACTGGCCCGGCTACTGCTGCCACTGTGTGAGTGGGGAGGAGGGAGGGAGGGGGGAGGTGGAGGAAGGAGGGAGGGAGGAGTCGAAGGTGTGAAAAAGGCAACTTTACGTGTTTCCAGTGCTCTGCGGTCTCATGACAAAGCAGCACATAGTTGACAGCGAGTTGACACATTCTTCAGGCCTGATGGCTGAATAACTCTCTCCCCCTCCCTCTATTCTCTCTCTCTCTCTCTCTCTTCTTCTATCGTCCTTCAGCATCATATGTCCCACTCCATATCTATGTCTTTCTCCCTTGTGTGAAATCAGATAAATGTATACAACACATACACTCCACGCTGCAGGAAACACTGAGGTCACTATGTAGAGAAAAGGCTGAGACTTCAGTTAGGTACACTCATAATGATGTACTGCAGAAAAAAGCTCTGTCAGTAAAATACGTCTTAGCAACAGATGTTTTGTTTGTTATTATTTATTGACATTGTGAGGGTCTCTTGTCAACCATAAAAAAAGGTATATACGCACGATAAACAGGACACGAAATTATTCCTCAACTGTCCTGACATCTATTTACACTGTCCCAAACATAACAACCAATGTCTCAAATGTAAGTTATTCTTTTAAATGTAACACTATAGATATATTTTTATTATAAACTATGTGAGTAAAAGGTGCAGTATGTAAATCTGGAGCCAGGTCATCAAATGTGGAGGCTTTGTGTTGGTGTTTTCTGATGGTAAACGGACCCAGAGTGTCCGTATTCGACTAAAGAATGAACTCTTCCTCCAGAATCACACACTGCACCTTTAACTTGCAAGTTGTTCTTTGCACTTATTCTTTATCTGAATACAAAACTTTGTCTTTATGTCCACAGGACCCCCTTGAAAATGAGATGATACATCTCAAGGGGCTATCTTTTAATAATTAAATTCAAATCATTTAGGTGTTTGGCCGCTCATGTCATTCAGCCATCTCAGCATTTTGATGACTGTGTGGTTTTGTGTCTTCCTCTATGATGGACTTTTGCTTTGTAAGTGTGTGTTGCAGTATAGAGCTTGTGCCACCTCGCACTTTTCAAACACCTAATAATTAAAATGATATACATTTCATGATGCATATATATATAATCTTTTCAGTTGCTCTTCTGTTCCACAAACTGTATCTTTGCGTCTGAGGTTCTATTTTTATGATCCCAGGACGATGGGATGTGCCTAATTTCAATTACTTACTACTGCTAATTGAAAATTGAGCCGCCAGATTCCCGACAAAAAACAACAGATTTGATCCCCTGTTCAAAGATTTCTGCATTGATTTTCGGTAAGTTTCAGAATTAATTAGAAAATTTAACTTTTTGTCTATAAATCTTTAATTACCTGCTTATCAAATATGCACAATACTGTACATCTAAAGAACTTGCTAAATTGAGTTAAAGGTCCTTTAAAGCAAAATGAAAACATGTATTTTCTCCGGAAATTTCTTCCCTTGCCTTTTCAACTTTAACAAAAAGCAGGGGACTAAAAACCTACAAGCTTAACTTGTAGGTTTTTCTGGATCTTTCAGTTACACATCACAGTCTGCATCAGTGGTTTGCTCAGCTGTCGTGGAGAAAGTTCAGACTACAAACATACTGAACTCTGGCCGACTGATGAAAACTAAGCAACAGTTTTTTTTGTTTGTTTTAATACTATATATTTTTCCCTCTGTGAAACACACTGTATCACCCCTGAAATGAAATGTGTTACATACAGTAAATCAAGTTTTTCTTTACTGTTATTGCATCACGCTCTTAGGCGGAGATAATACAGAAATTTACACGCTGAAAGGCAGGCAGTAAATCCCATGATATTTTTTTAATGTTCATGTCCTTCTACATGGGTTTAACTTGTGAATAAAAATCCTGTTTAACTGACTGCAGCCATAGTTTCATGTCCGTTTGATTTTACCATCACTGATCCTGGTTTTACATGTAAAGAGAGGTTCTCTGCTTTCATTTTTATATATCCATACATGCACCGGGAGAGGAAGCAGAAGCAACAGTAGTGAGGTGGCAGGGCTCCCTCTCTCTCTCTCCCTCTCTCTCTTTCTTTCTAGTAATTACCATCCAGCTGCTCGGAGGAACAATGCTTGGCTCTCTTCCAGACGGCTGACTTCATACACTCTGTGCCACGCTCAATTTGGAGCGCAGCGGAAGCTGGGCATGACTGGCACCCTCCAGGGCATTGCTGTGTCTCTCTATGGGACTCACTGTGTGTGTGTGTGTGTGTGTGTGTGTGTGTTTTCCCTAAACTTACCAGTTCCTATTTGCCATCCGGTTCATGCATTGTCCTGGTCCCTTGATCGTGTCTTCACTCTCCTGTTACGTCACTGGAGACACAAAACAAAATAAAAAATTAATTTAAAAAGTCATGTTAGGTGAATGATTTTTAACTGCAGGTTTTTTTTAATGAATTCCTTCCATTTGTGCCTTACATTAATCTGCTTTGTTTGCAGTATTTAGGTGAAGATCAGGGCTGAAGCACAGAAACAGAGAAGGACGTTCAGACTAGTTTGACCACAAAATGATCTTTTCAGTGTCTTTAGTAGAACTGATGCAGCCTGAAAAGCTGCAGAGACTAAAAGTTCACAGTGAATCCTTGCACACCCACAACGACTCGCTCTGCTTCCTGATACAAAGTTGTGTTACCAGGCAACAAGTACCATTCAGGCTTGTAACTCACTGACTTTCTTCCCTTGATGCACTGCAATAAAGTGTAGCTGCAGAAAGTTAAGGCCGACTCTCACTAAAACTACTGTAGCAACAAATGTATTGGATTTTAATACGGAGAATTCCCTCATTATATGGGTCAAAACATGCACACACACACATTCACACACCAAGTTAGGCTGAATGGGGTGCAGCACGACCCGGCTCTTCCTCCTGCAGCACAATGAGGACCTGTTTGGGTCCAGTATGCCCAGTTACCCCAGTCCAACTGCCCAAAAAGAGCAACACAGACACACACAAAACACACACACACTATCAGCCCCAGTCTGTCTCCTACTGTTTTGGACAGAGGGGCATTTAAAGAGCAGAGACAAACAGCAACAGTTGCTAATTGTTGTGTAACAGTTCGACGAGGAGACGGCAGCGTTAAAACAGAAAGTTTACAGTTCTGTCGCGGGGTCACCCCATCCAGCTGACAAGACAACACACATATATATGACTTATGTTGGAGTCACACACAAGAAACTTTACAAACAGCCAGTTTCAAGTTCTCACTCAGAGCCAAACTAATTTAACCACACTGGTGTCTTTCTTTATATTTGTTCTGTAAAAACAATAACTACATAACAATAAGGAAAGCTATTGGTAATACACAGGATCAACCTTCTCACTATGGACAGAAGCACCTCTACTAAACTTCACATGCTGCATTCAGTCATGGAAGATTTTAAATGTTCAATAAGTGTGTTTCACTTCTTTTTTCCTCCAAGTGCATTTTCAATTTGAGTATTTAAGAAAAGGATAAGTGGGAGCGACGGATTAAAAAAAAAAAGAAGAAGTTGTGTTTATGTTTGACCTTCCGATCTGTCCTTTCCTCAAATGAATACATGAAACAAACAAATGCCATATTTACACCGTGTTCTCCACCGTATGAATTTCATCTGGCGCTATTTAAATGACTTCATCTTGCTGCACCTCCAGTGGTTTAGTGGCACCTGACTGCAGCTCCTGATAACACCACATAACAATTGAGGATGTAAACAGATTCATTTGCATGTTGTTTTGCTGTTTTTTCTGGAAATTCTGGTAAAATATGTGCTACATGTGGATGGAAACTTGACCATGTTGATACAAAACACCACTGCTAGTAAGAGAAGAAACCAATGCTTGCTGCCATCACTGCTTATCTGTGAGTTTTAGAATTGATTTTAGTATTTTTCTGGCGTCTGTGGACTGCTTACTCCCCGATGAGCCTGACTGCTGCTTGAGATCTGCTGCCTCTCAGCTGTGGAACTCACTTTCATCATATGGCCTTTCCTTAACTGATGGTGTTTGTTGTAATTATTTAAGTTATTTATATTGTTCTCAACTTCTGAATTGTATTTATTCAATTATGATTTGGTTGTAAAGCACTTTGCAATGATGATTTTGAAAGGTGCTATATAAATAGTTTATTATTCTATTATTAACTGGCTCTGGCTTACAATTTACGTGCGCTGCAACTACAGTATTGTTATTATTACAACTTAAATTTAGGTGAAAAACGCATATAAATAGTAATTATAACATTTCTCCTGTGAAAAGATAGAAAAAGAAAAGATACAGTGTCAGGTTATTTATGTTAATATTATGCCGTTGGAAGCTGGTTTTTTGTTTTTATATTGCTTTATGGGCATAAAAAATGTTGGTGTATAACATGTTTATGAAGAACTATGAATGTAGAATTAAACAGTGGTAGTTAGGGGTTAAATAACCATGTAGCTATTAACCTCAGCAAGGTAATATTACAGCCAAGCTACAAGACTAGAAAACGTCCAGTTACACAGGTACCTCACCCTGACAGTAAAAGCAGAAAGGAGTGCGAGCAGTGAAAACAAATCAAATATTAATACTGATATTTGTTGTTGTTTTCAGCATCTCTAGTCCCTGACCTGACTCCCTGCGACCTTTAGATAAAGCCTTTCCATTTATCTAAACACGTTATCACATCTACATTAACGTCTGCCTCGATACAGTCACAGTATATTCATGTGAACTCGTACAATAACAGTAATGTCATTCCCCATTTGCAAGGCCTGTGGCTGAGGCTGGTGCAGAGTGGCAGAGGGCCAGCCCAAAGCAAACAGAGGTGTGTTTCTGATTTGACTGCTCACTCTCTGCTGTTACAGAGTTAATACACAGACACGGTGCAGTCTCCCACCAAGGCTGATGCTTTTTTTTAAAGATCTGACTGAAAGTTTACGTCTGTTTTAATATTCTAAAGATGTGTCAGACACTTGGTTTTAAAATATTTAACAGCTGCTTTTTTTCTTTATAGATACTTCATAGTTGGACATCTTTATTTCCTAAAATACACTTAATCTTGGAGTAGATTTTACTTGCCAAAACATCATTTTAGAGTAACTTTTACATTCCTAAATGGTACTACACCGTACATTTGGTTTACCATTCTTAAAGTTAAGCTTCCAACTTTACTCAGGTTGTTCTCATGAACCGTTTTTAGTCATTCCTATGAAAAGTAATACAGTGGATCCCATTAAACTCTGTCAACTTACTAAGCAGTACATGTTAAAGCTACAGGTCCCCTATCAGGAAGTGGATGGCCCAAACAAACCCAGGACGTCATATGTTAACACGTTGTGATTGTCATGTGTCATATTTTGTAGGATATCATACAAATCGTGCTGCAAAAGTAATCATACAAAGCTCTTAATGAGAATACATTGTACTTCACAGTGGGAATTTGCTTCAAAAAAGTACTTTTTAAGTACTTCTGGGGTACTTTTTCTTTCCTAAACTAAAGAATTTCACTTTACAGTTGGGTTTATCTTACTAAATGTCATTTAAAGTTGGGTTAAGCTGCCTAAAAGTACTTTATTTACTTTAATTTCACGAAAAATAACAGTTGATTTACTCTCCAGGATGGAACAGTATATAAACTAATAACCCAGAGTGAGTCAGGTGTAAATGAACATGATGGCCTGTGATACAGCGTATTTCACCATGTGAATATGTACCAGTGTACTGAAACTATTATATATCTGAGTGCATGTGTGTGATGTATGTATGCATTTAATGTGTGTTTACCAATCCTGTGAACGCAACTGCATGTGTGTGAGCTTGTGTTAACATGGGTGTGTGAGTGTGTGTCTGTTAACAGCAGCGGGCCCCCTGGCAGGGCCCCCCACAGTGTCCAGAGGGATTGTGGGTAGTTGGGAGAGGGTTTGGATTCTGGCTTTGTTTGTCCCTGTGTGCTGACATCACTGTGCTGATGGCACCAAATCCCCCGTTCTACTGCACACAGCACTTTCTATACAAAACACCAACACACACACTAACACACATGGTGCAACTAATGCCAACCTGGCCAAAAAAAAAAAGCTCTCTCTCTTTTTTTAACACACATGCAGACATCCATGTATGCATATATGGATGCACACCACACACACACACACACACACACCTGAAGGGGTGGCAGTGTGATCATCATATCTGCAGCTATATTTGGCCTCCTGCAGGAACTCTAATCGACAAATGCACTGTTTTAAATTCACATTTGACATTGTCCTCCTCCTGTTGATAAAGTTTTATGACCCCGCGACGCCTTGTCTTATCAATATCAACAACTAGATACACAATTAATCAATAAATTGAGATTTCATTTCAGCTTGAGATTAGTTGAGAACATTCCTCGTTCCCTGTTGTTCTGATGATGACGATACAGTATAATGGATACTTCACACAGTAAAACAGTAACATCTATGGAAAGTGGAAGTTTAACACTTTAAGTCAGGTTATAGTTTCATGTTTTTTGTACTATTTCCATACATGTTAGCCATTAAAGAGATTGTTGTCCCACACACACACACAGACACACACACACACCGTGTATTTGCTCATAAGCTCAGCTATCTGACTCCGTCTTTACATAGCCTGGTTAAACATTAACTGGAGCCTTTCTCTTCCCTCCTGTGCCGTCTTTGGTATGTATGGAGCTCAGAGAAGCGGGAGGAGAGACACTTCCTCTGAAGCCTAGAGGAAATAAGCAGCCATTTCTGCCTTTATTATTCAGCTGTTTATTGGTTGCTTTTGTTTGTTACATACAGAGAAACAAGGTCTTGGTCATCCATTCCATCATTTAAATGTTAATTTGCACAATGACCTCAACGCTCTTTGATACAAGGTCTCCATGTTTACTTGCACATTAATATTCGACTATTATTCAGTATATGAAAATATTCAGAATTTGATTAAGGGTCGTGTACACAGCAGATTCTGTTTGATTCTATGAAGTAGGTATTTTTCTGATGAACACATGTGGGATATGGCGGTATTCATTTGGGTTTTAGGAGCATTATTTGGACAAGTATACAGCACATTTGGAATTTGAGTCTTCTTTGTGGTTTTTACTGCAGTAGCCTTGCTTGTTTACTGTTGGACTTATGGACTTAAACTAACTAGCCAACAGTTTGAAAGCCTGAGGCAGAGACGTATGTCCAAAAAAAGGCCCAATTTCAACAACTAAAGATTATTTTGGGGGCTTTTTTCACCTTTATTTGATAGTACAGCTGAGGATTTGACAGGAAAAAAGGAGAAAAGAGAGAGGGGATGACAAAATCAAACCCTGGCCGTTGAGGTAGGACGCTCAAGCAGGAGAGCTCGTGGGGCGTCCTGAAACATGCCAATCTTTAAACATTATGAAATTAGTGAGTATCAACAGGTCTCTGGACATACTGCAACCACAGCCTTTTTAAGAATGTGTGTGAAGGGATGAAAGAGGGAGGCTTTGTTTGCCGGGTCGGACGATTCTGCCAATTGTAGAAAAAAATCATATTTTGATGCATAACAGCAAAATAGAATAACGGTCTCCAGCTGTTCCACTTTTCCATATTTTAACGTGACATGTGTCTCAAACACAGCCTACAACTGGAGTATTTCCAGCTGCATATAAACAGAAATATAAGTGGAATCATTTCATTGTGTAAACATGTTAGCGGGAATATTGTATTTTTTGGAATAAGGGCAGAAACCAGATTATTTTGGCTTAATGACACCAGCATCCTTCAGTTGAATGCTCTTAAACCACTCGGCCCGTCTGATAGCCAGCTACGGTGTTGTAGTTTGTAGGGCATGCAGGGGCTTAATACGGTCATACAGACACATATCTGCACACAGAAATCCTGACACCCACACAAAGAAACAGAGACACACTCAAAAAGGCATGGCAGCACGCACACATACACAAACACACAACCCAGTGCTCCTGAGGACCCGGGGAAGCGGTTGGGATGGACCCAGCACTCAGAGCCACTCAAAGCCAATCAAAGCTGATGATAGCTCAGACATTTACACCATCCATCCACTGCCTCTCACTCTCACACACACACACACACACACACAGAAATGCCGTCAGGTGATCGCCATCATCATCGTTTACACACGGAGGGGATAAAAAAAGAGGGAGGGAGAGCATACAGACAGAAAGGGTGGAAAATGGGAGAGATGTAGTGAGCTCTGGGAGGAACATACTTTCCAAGTACTGATGAGGTGAAAGAATAATCATTCTGCTGAGAATATGCATGATATGAATATATTATGTGCCAAAAAGGTCGATTCATAGAATCAATGTGCAAACATTGCAACAGGGTTATAAATGTTCCTCCTGATGGTGAAAGTTTAGAACAAAACAGCTTTGAAACAGTTTTCACTGGTTAACTGATACGATGTCAAGGTGTCAGTGTTGATCTAGACACAACTTTGTATGAATATATGTAGATAAAGGTAATAAAGTAATAAAGGGAGAGCACATTTATTTTGTTGTACATATTTTACAGAAATTTACTGTATTATTTTACAGGGCTTTTCTTGTTTTTTTCTACATTAACTGCAAATGCCATAATAAAAGTAAGGAAGGAACTGCTTGAATCTCATATTACAGTGAATTATATTTAAAAATGAAGGCAACTTTCTAATTTTTAGAGTAAATACCATCATTATATAGCAAAAAAAGTTTTTGTTAATAGATATATTATCTGTGTAATAACTGAGGTTGTTTATTGTTATTTGATGGTAAGTGTTAGTTTGTTGCCAGACTGTTTAGGTTATTAAATGTTTTTCTTCTTACCAGAATACACAAAATCCCAATATATTACAGCATTCATTTTTTTAATAACTTGTGTGATTAAAAACTCTGAGGCACAAAGAAGAACAACTTCAGTTAAATGATCGATAGTAAAAATGAGTATCATTAATCAACTTGACTCTAATTATCACACTCCTTAAGTGAAGGAGCTGTTTGTTTCTACCAGTAATGTCACTCTCTGATTCTTCAGGAAAAAGAGTTTGAAGTGTTTTTAAAAGTCTGACAGAGACGCATGTTTTTGTAAAAGTAATTACAGTAGTCATATTTTAGTCACAGTTCATCTCAGAGAACATTTTCCTGTTAATCTACCTGCCTATTTAGTCATTTGAAGCAGACAGATGGCATTACTGAAATATTATCATAAAATTCTGATACTGAACAATGAAATCTGAGAGCAGAGTTTCATAATATATCTTTCTGTGGGAATCACAGGCTGAAATTGAAAACACCCAGGATGGAGATGAGAAAGAAAAGAAAAATAAGTACAATCTTATACCATGCAATAAAATGCAAATGAATGACTTAAAAATCATTCAGTGTGATTTTCTGGATTTTTGTTTTAGATTAGAGGGTACCTGTGATAAAAATTACAGACTTCTACAGGCTTTGCAAGTGCGAAAACCTTCAAAATTGGCAGTGTATCGAATACATGTTATACCCCAGTGAATGCTGAAAAGCAGGCGTATAAACTGTTCTCTATACATGATTTTATGAAAGATTTATTATCTTTTGTCAACAGCGAGGTTATTCAGTTGTTATTTCAGTTTATTTTTGTTTGTTTTTTAGCAGGATTATGGAAAACAATGAGCCTGATTTTCACTAAACATGCATCATGGGCCAAGGAAGACCTTTGTATCCGAATCACACTCATTATTTTTCACTTTTGTTAACAGTGAAAGTTGAGCACTGCTCTCTACGAGGGCCCTTTTCGTTCTGCAAGTGCAACAGTCTTTTTGGTGCACCTGCCTCCTCTCAAAGTACCTCATCTGCTATACCTTAGGGAGCGACTCACTACAGCTCCCAGAATGCATCTCAACAATGACCTTAAACTGTCGCATTCAGCAGCAGCAGATCACAAACGCAACAGGACAAAGAGAGAGAAAGAGGTTTTCAGAAAGTTATAGACAGATGGAAGTGAGAAGTTTCACCCCAGAGGTGAGAAAGTAGTCATAGTCACACACACACAGACACACAAACACACACACACACACATATTATGAACAGTTGCTTCCA